>CANXYI010746298.1:0-17023 GCA_948208565.1 Hura crepitans | reverse complement strand
TATCCTGTACACCAAGGAGAATGGAGTAGCACCCATTGAAGTTCGAATTGTAGTTATGTATCCCCAAAAAGCAAAAGGATGCTTATCCACCTAGTCTTTGTAAGTCATAACTATCTTGGCCAAAATCCTTTTAAGATTCTTATTTCTGCTTCAACTACACCATTGGCTTATAGCCTATAAGAGAGGATTTATGATGTTGAATCTTGTATTTCTATAAGAGGCCCTTCATTTATGCTTAAAACTAGACACCATTATCTGAAACCATATGATACGGAACCCTATATCTATAGTTTAAACTCCACTCTATGTATCTAGCCATCTCTTTTGCCTTTAACTACTTGAAAGATTGTACTTCAACCAATTTTGAGAAATAATCCATTGCCACTATAACAAAGCAATGCTTGTTCAAAGCTATCGGATGTATCTCTCATATTATGTCTATCCCCATGCAGCAAATGGCTAAAGAGACAATAAGCTGTGAAGTTCAAATACTGACATATGTTTCAGATCTCCGTACTACTAGCATTTATGGCATCCTTACATGTTTTTTGAGCAATCATGGTTTATAGTAAGCTAAAAAAATCCTTGGCACATGATCTTTTTGGCTAACTCTAAACCATTCATATGTGTACCACATGACTCTATGTGTATTTCCTCTATGACTTTTTCTGCCTCCCATTCCTTTAAGCAACAAAGCTGAAGACCATTTATGTGCCTCTTATATAGGACCCCATCTACATTAATAAACTGAGTTGATAACTTCCTCAATACCTTTTTATCCTTGTCCGTAGCTATTTTGCAGAAGTTTAAATTTTCTAAGTATTTTTAGATGCCATAAAACCATGGCTTGTCTTTTTCTTGCTCTATTTCCATTATCTACTCTGTCTCATAATAAGGCCTTTCAGAACTAGAAATGATCATTGGATTCATGATTATACCTTTTGGATTATCCCACATGGAATCCAAGGTAGCCAACATGTCTGCTAGTTGATTCTCATCTCTCAGAACATGATAAAAAGTGCATATTTCAAATCATCCACTAATCAACCTTAGGTATTCTGCATAAGGCATCAATCTTTCTTCACGGATGGTCCACTCTTTATTAGCTTGATACATTACTAATGATGAATCCCCAAACTCCTCAACTCTTTTTGCACCAAGAGCCAACAATGCTTCCAATTCGAATATGCAGGATTCGTATTTTGCCATGTTATTTGTAACTTTGTATCTTAACTTCTTAGCTAATGATAGCTTTTCTCCTTCAAGGGTTACTAAAATTATTCCTACTCTTACCCCTTTGTTGTTTACTGCTCCATCAAAGTACATTTACCATCTCTAAACCAAAATTGGGTTCAAGTTTTCATCTGGGAATTCAAACTCCAACTAAGAATTCTACAATTGCTTGCCCTTTTATGGTTTTTTTATTATGTACTAAATGTCAAATTCTTGAAGCAAGAGGAGCCATTTGCTCATTCTACCTACCAAAGATGGTGCCATCTAAAGATACCTTAGCAAGTTGTGTTTGGACATGGCTTGTACAGTATAGAATTGGAAGTAGGCTCTCAGTTTCTTTGAGGCCCACACTACTACTAAGCAAATCTTTTCCACCTCCATGTACTTAGTCTCATAAGGAAGAAATTTCTTACTTAAGTAGTAAATTGCAAATTCAATGCCCATCTCATCTTTCTGAGCTATCATAGCCCCCGTTGAACTCTCTTCAATAGTCATATAAAGGATCAATGGCTTTTTATGCCTTAGTAGTTTTAAAACTAGTGGATTTAGTAGATATTCCCTGATTGTGTTGAAAGCTTTCTGACAATCACCATTCCACTTAGTTGGTTGGTTCTTTATGAGAAGTTTGAAAATAGGCTCACATATGGTAGTGAGCTTAGCTCTAAACCTATTAATGTATTGTATTTTACCCAAAAATCCCCTTATTTCTTTCTTTTTCTTTGGGACTGGCATTTCTTTTATTTCTTTCACTTTATCAAGGTCCACCTCGATTCCTCTTTAACTCATAATATGTCCTAAGAGCTTTCCTAATGTTACACCAAAGACACACTTTTTCATATTCAAACGAAGATTGTACTTGTCTATCCTTTTGATAAACTTTTCCAAGGCCTCAAAATGTTCATCCCTCATTGAGGATTTTATCATGATAACATTGATATATACTTCTACTTCCATATGAATCAGGTCATTGAGAATCTTTATAGCCATTCTCTAGAATATAGCCCTAGAATTTTTCAAACCAAAAGGCATAACCCTATAACAGAAGGTCCCCTATTTTGTGATGAAGGTAGTTTTTATCTTGTTAGCTATTCATTCAAAATCTGATTGTCACCTGCATACCCATCCATGGAACTGTACATTTTGTACATTGCTGCATTATTAATTAACACGTCTATATGAGGCAATGGGAAGTCATCTTTTGGGTAGGCTTTATTCAAATCTCTATAATCTATACAAATCCGGACCTTACCATCCTTGTTGTTGACTAGAACCACATTGGATACTATACTTCTTCAAGATATTTGGCTTCAACTTACCTATATACTTCTTCTTTTATCTTTTCCACCCATTCTGGTCTTATTCTCTATAGTTTTTGCTTCACTGGTTTTGCTTTCAGGTATGTATAGATGGAATGTTCAGCTACTTCTCAATCCACCCTTGGCATGTCTTTATAGATCCAGGCAAAGACTTTTTCATATTTTTTTTAACATTCTCACAAATTTAGTCCTTTCTTTAAGAGTTACATCATATGCAATTGAGATCTTTTTATGATTTTCATCAGTACTGAGATTAAATGAGGTAGTATTGATTGAATTAATATTAAACATGTTATGCATGTTGTGATTATCATTATGCATGATGCAGTTAGATGATACATCACAAAAATAAGCAAAATTGTTCATATTATTAACAAAAGAAATAGGAACATCATCATCAAAAAGTTTGGGTACGTATAAATTATCAAAAGAACTTTCAAGAATGCCTTCTTCTCTTATTTTCCTCTTTCCTTTATCCTAGAGCATAGCATAAGTCAGAATCTCTTTTTCATGTCCGATTCCCAACTCAGTCAAGTTGGACATGATTTCCTTATCCTAAAAATCTAAAACGACTTTCACTTCATTTGTAGCCTAATCAAACGCATCATTAAAGATCTCAAATCCTAGCATAACTTATCCCTCAATGATAGCCAGCTTAGATTCCCCATAATAACTAACATTCCCTTAGCCTGAATAAAACTCTCTTCTACCTAAGGGATACCTTTTCTTGTCTTCTTTAGTTAATGTCTCTGTAATGTATCTCAATCCCTTTCAGTCATTCTGTCCTTAAGGCTGAATGATAGAGATTAAACCTTCTGAAGCATGTCATAATCTAGCTCCAGGTAGATAGTTCATCTTTCTCATCATGTTCACCACCTTAGTGTTTTCTTAAAAAGATTTTGGCAATGTGGAAACCATTGAAAGGTTGATTAGCTATTTCAAGCATTGACACCTTATTCTCCCTTACAACCCTAGTCATCACTATCTCACCATCATGGTAGATCTTTACCATCTGATGCAATGTCGATGAAACTCCTCCCAGCTTTTAAAAACATAGCCTTCCCAAAAGAAGAGAGAAATTAGTAGGAATATTAAGCACTGTGAACTCCATATCATCTATAATCACCCCCGTTTTAACCTTAACCTTGAAAGTCCCATATGCTTATCTCTTTGTGTTGTCATGGGCCATAATGGTAAGCTTGGACTGGGAGATCATGGAATCCTCAATCCCATATGCTTCTACAGCCTTAAGTGGGCACACATTGATTGGTGACCCATTATTAACCATTACACAAGCCGTGTGCTTGCCATTAACTTTTACTTTGATGTACAAAGGATGGTTATGGTGACATCCTTCAGGTGGTAAATTTGTATCAGAAAAGCTAACTCTTATTTCCTCCTCTCCTTTTACCATTGCCACTAACTCAGATCGCAATATGGTAGTTGAAATGGTTGCCGCACATAAAGCTTTAACCACTTTATGTCGATGAGAGGATGATTGACACAACAAATCCCAAACCTAAATCTATGTAGGAGTATTCTTTAACTATTTTGTCACAGCATCTTCTTCATTCTCCACCATCGAGGGAATTGGCTCCCTCTCTACTTTTCGCAGCACTTGACCACTTTGGGTCACTGCTTTAGTTTTTACTTCCTTATTTAACTTCTCCTCTAGATTAGAATCTACCCATAAATCCTAAACTTGTTCTTCTAACTTGCTCTCACTATCTGTAACCTATATTTCCATTACAAATACTAAACCTTGATTCACTTTTGCACTTTTTTTTATGGCCAGATAATCATTCTCATACAAGTCCTAGAGTATATACCATTCTAGGAGACATAAGTTAACCATATTAACCAGAGGAGGAACCCTTGAGTACACACCATGACTTTTTTGCCTCTATTCCAGATTAGGTATTTGCCTAGAATCAATCAAGTCTTAAATCTTATCCCTTAAAGAGTAGCAATTATCTATATTGTGGCCGATATGCTAATGATATTGACAGTATAAATTTGATATATGATAGGGCTAGCCTTCACATTTGGTAGGTTTAGAGGGAAGAGGTTGGAGCTTTCCTTCTTTTTGAAACCACTTCAGACACCAAGATAGCGGCTTGCCTAAGTTTGAATAATGCCTTACTATAGTGGATACCTCAGTAGTTTGCCCAAAATTAGCTCCACTTACATTCCTAGCTCCTTGAATCCTCTAGTTACCAAACCCTCCTAAACTTTTTTATGCTCATTATGTTCCTTTTCTAGATCTATGGCTATGCCTTTCAATGATTCCCAATCTTTTAATGCCTTGGCTTTCAAGCCATCTATCAAATATGAGTTGGCATTCTTCATGAACATGTAGATCTGATATGACATTTTTGACTTCTTCCTTATTTCTAGCACTCTACACCTCTATCTCAATAGGTACTTTATGAAGATCTCATTAGATTTCTGCCTAAGCAACTTGAGGTCTTTCATGGTAACCACCATGTGAGTGTTGTAGTCATATTGGTCAATAAAAGCTTCTGCAATCTTACTCCAGTCCTCTTTCACTTTCCTTTCTAATCCATGATTCCAATTGATCGCTCTTCCTTGCAATGCCAAATAAAAATAAGCTACCTTCTATTTAGTGCTAAGCTCAGTGCCTCTCATAACTATGGCGTATTACTTAATGTGAGATCTTAGGTCCAAAGTCCCATCAAACTTGGGTAATTCTAGCATTTTGAATTTAGAAGGTAAAATATCCTTAGATTCTAAGTTAAGTTTCTCAAGATCTATCCCTTTACCCATGGAGATAAGCCTAGCCATCGCCTCTATTCTTTCTTCCAACTTCTTCATAGCAGCATCCTTAAACTTTTGAGGTGCAATTAAGTCTTCACAAAAGTGATACTATGGATTAAAGTACTCAACCTTTTTGTCTTTTCCCCCCAATTCCTATGGTTTGCTTCCTTGTGCCAATTCCCTTTGAGGTAGCAATAGTTTTTCCAGTAGGAGTAGCTACTACATTTTTAGCATGTGGTGGTGACCTAGTAGTGGGAACTATCTCAGTGAATGCTCTTAAAACCATATCCATCATCCTCTTCTCAAACTCTTTAAATTTTTTATCCATCCTAGTCTCAAATTTTGGAGCAGAAGAACTATTTTCATCATGCCTTGCCATATTTGTCATGTTGTAAGTGGTAGATATAAATTCTTATCTAGCTATCCTATTGTCTATTCTTTGTACCCAAGTAGCTCGAGGATCTATGATGGCTAGAAGACAAAGGATTAAACATGATGGATTGAGAATGTGCACGAATGCATGAAATGCTTATGTATGTCAATGTGCATAACAACAATCACAAGCAAGAGCCTTTTAACCTTATTTCTTCCTATAGGTCTTATGCTTTTTCCTAAGAGAGCATACATATGGGGCATTAAGGGCCCTAAAAAGTTCAAAAAATGAATAACAGGTAGCCAAACATCATTTCTCTCACATAGAAAAGCGCATGCAAAATATTTGGCCCATATACATTAGATATGTTCAATCAAGTCAAACTGCAAGGTTTATCCCATTTTAATTAGAAAAGACCCAATGGGTTTGATAGCATTTTGAGATGATTAAGTCATATTTCATGTATATTAGCCCACATAGCACATAATGCATCATTAACTGAGGTGCCTAGGGGAAATTGCTATTGGTCATTACATGGGCTCATGGTTTAGTCACGCCAGTTATAGTCATCCAAGCATAGTCCCTCTATAATAGGTCTATCTTGTCATAAGCACACAATCGATTCATTCACCATTTCATATACCTTATAGGCACGAAGCTTAGATTTGATGCCACCTATAACAATCTTCCAATTACAGTGAAATTGGGTTCATGCTTCAAAATGACATCAAGGTATAAAAAGGATGCCTAACTTATTATAAGGCTCTATCATGTAATGCAATTTCAAAATGGAATAGCATCATAAATTCAAAATATGAAGTTTTATATTAATTTGAGGTACTTTCGGGGGATGGTTTCATGGTATCCCCAACAGAGTCACCACTATTCATGTCCCTTATATTTTCCTTGGACCGATCAAATCGAAAAAGCCTAAGACTCAACTTAAACCTCACTCCTCAAGTTTTGAAAGATGAGAAGGAAGCTAAAGGGATCTAGGGCCACTCCTTTTTTATTAGCCTAAGAAGAGTGAGTTGGGTACTACAAGGTAGGAGTCACCACCCAACCGAGTTGAGAAATACCTTGTAAGGCTATAGCATGAGTGGTTCAGAACCCTACTCTTATTTATCCCTCAAATTAATATGAAAATTCGGTTTGAATTAATGATATTATTCCTTTTCTCAAGCGATGTTTTGTAATTAAAGTAAATCATACCTTCACATAAAAGAAGTTATAGAATATATTTATAAAAAAATAAATAAATGTGCAAAATCAAAATATCATACATGAAATCAGGCAATTAATTATTTTGAGAACTTTGTTTCTTGTATGCCAATTTTAGAAAATGGATTTTATTGTAGTGATCTTTTATTAAAATTAGATGATTGCTTTGAGAATTTTGGTTGTCGTATGCTAATTTAGAAAAAATAAATTTTATTATGATGACTTTTTATTTGGAAGAATGGCTTGAGAACTTTAGTTCTCAAATGTGGATTCTAGAAAATAAATGTTATTGTTGTAACTTTTATTAAGAAAGAATCAAAACTTATTTTATTAGCAAAACACCAATTTGTTGGGCAAAAATATGATTTTGATTATTATTTCTTTGTAATGTGTAAAATCATTTTTCTACCTAATTCGACATTCGTTGAATATTTCGGGATTGAAATTGGAAGTATCATACATAAAATCGGGTGATGGATTTAATTTGAGAACATTTGTTCTCACATGTCAATTTTTAGAAAATAATTTTATTGTGACTTTTATTAAGTAAAATCAAAACCCATTTTAGTAATAAAAAACAAATTAATTAAATAAAAATATTTTGGTTATTTTTTCTATCACGTGAAAAATCATTTTTCTAATTATTACAACATTCACGGAATATATAGGAAAATAATTCGAAAAATAAAAATAAAGTACAACGCAATTACCTAAAATACAATATAACCGAATAAATAATAAAAAATAAAATTACATTTTAGGATGCCTAAAATATAATCTAACAAGAAATAGGCAATAATAAAAACAATCAGCAAAAAAATGCACAAAACGCAGAATAAAATAGACAGTAGAAAATAATAGGTGTTGAAAAATTACTTCACTAAGATTTAATGAGGTAGCCAAAAATGTAGCAATCAGATCCCAAATAGTCAAATAACTCGCTTCAGAACAACATAAATAATATATTAGTATACGAAGCAAAAATAGAAAAATAAATAGAAATTAAATAAAAATAAACAGTTGCAAATATAAAATATTGCACAAATAAATTATCACATCTAACTAGTAGATGGATAATGCAAAAAGAAAGATAAAAATAGCAAAAATGACAAAAATAATATTTTTGTATGCAAAACAAAAATAGAAAGACAGACAGAATTATAATAAAAATAGATAGTCAAAAAAATATAAAATATTGCCCAAATAAATTATTACATCTAATTGGAAGATGGATAAAAAAGAAAGAGAAAATTAAAAAATAGAAGAAAAATGGGTCAGTCAACACGCCAAGTATATTTGCCTTCAGAAAAATCTCAATTGGATTGAAAAAGATGCTTGGAACTTCAAAAAAAATTCAAAGAAATGGTGTAAAAATAGTGTTTTTTGCATTTTTTGTGTATTTTCTCTCTCTAAAAAATTTTCTCTCTACTCAAAATGACAAAACTTGGCTCAAAATACCTATTTGGTATTTATACATGACTCTAAAGGCATAAAAACTACCATTTAGGGATAAAAACAGCTGTTTTCAAGAGCCAAACGGCGATTTTAGGCGAAAACGGTCATTTTTTCGAGCAAAATAGCCATTTTGGGCCTAAATGAGCGTTCTGTATACAGAAATGGCCTGTTTTGGGCCAAACAGCCCAAATGGCTATTTTGGTAGCCAAAATAGCCATTTTGGGCCCAGAACAGGCATTTCGCGCATGGGAACGGCCCGTTTTTGCCTAAAATGGCTATTTTCTCTTAGAAAACTGTCGTTTTTTATTTTTTTAAGGAAAAGTTTTGAGATCTTTAGTTTGGATGTAAAAAATCCATTATTTTAGGATTTTTGTCCTCATCATCATCATCATCATTAAGCAAACCGAACCTAGGAGCCCCAGAGACCTAGTGCCTACATAATGGACTATTCAAAATATTTTAGTATCAAGTTGTAATATTTTTAGATTATTTTGAGCTACTTTTGAATTATTTTATGGTTCAGCTTTGCATGTGGCACTACTCATAAGACACTATTGTAAAATGTATTTTAACATTTTTAACAATCTAAATGACTTCGGATTGGCTTTAAACTTTGCCTAAAATTCTCTCTTAATTAATACTCCTGACTCGAGTTTTGAGAAACATTATTTATCTCGGGAATTACTATTCATGAGAGTCAAGATTTTTGGGTCATTATAGTAGTTGGATTAGTGATAAATACATGCTATAAATGTCTTAAATGAGAAAAGATGTGATATGTATGTGTTGGTTGACTTAGCTTAATTATGTATGCCATTTCCCTTTGAGTTCATGTGATGTATAATGTTGTGATTTCCTAGAAATTAAATGTTATAATTATAGAATTGAGGTATGTTAGCCAAATGCATACAAATGTTAATAATCATAAAAACTATAAGGTTAAAGTGATTGGTAACATTACTAGACATAAACATGATCAAGCATCATAATGAATGGATATTAAATTAATTCTTGATGAGTAGGTTAAGTAGAAACACATAAAGCTTAAATACAAGGTGTATGAGTGGCTTCTTAACTTTAATGAATCATGTGTACATTATTAGTAGTATGTAACACCCCCTATCCAATCCATCACCATAATGAACATGTGATGTCATTTTTTGTAGGTCACCCATCCTTAATATTGCTACAGCCTATTTTTGTTTAACTCTTCTTAGGACTAGGTTTTATTTATACCTATTAACCTATTCAGTTCTTTAAGTATATGTATAACACTGTACTAATTATATCTTATACCATCTTGGGTAGATCCATAAATATAAAACTTATAGTTTCTTATTTAGGCTTATCAAAGTTCATTCAAAATATTACTATGAATATCAGGTTACATATGTCCTGAGCTACAACCACAATTACTACCTTGTCATGTATAAGTGCCATTAATGTATTTACATGTACACTATATTGACAAGGATTTCATTACCTTGGAAGCCTTCTACTACATAGTTGGCTACATCCACACTACTCACTACTATCTAAAACCTGTGTATCAGAGCAATCGATATGCCAAGTATAAACTTAGTGGTGAATTTAGTAAAACATTTATTATATCACACACACATATATATCACATGCATGACATATTAATTAAATTACACAAGACTATCCCATTATCACCTCAAGTTTATATATTTTATGTCTATGTAGTATATTCTTCCAATTTGATAACAATTATTGTAGTTATAAGATGCATACATGTTAAGTCACATGATTAACATATGTTGAGTTAGTTTAATTCTGATACATTAAACAATTTTTCCCTATCTATTAATGCCTTATTTAACATTAGGGATAACCTTAGAAGTTCTCTATAGGTGGTTACCTTTATTCTTATTCGTCCCTGGATACTTATATACACTTTATTGAGATCTTGCCTTCGTCTGACTGCTACAACCATACTGTACTATTTTTTTAGTCACATAATTACTGATATAATTAATAATGTCATTCACATACAACTACTTTACTAATTTCATAGCTTACCCATTATTGGTACCATTTCACCATAAAGTCATACTACAGTTAATATATCACATTACAAGTCATAACAAAATTAATTATCCTAATTTCTATTTATTTATGCCAGGTTACAATGGCATAACAACATTTCATATCTAATTTATTTATAAAGCCCATACTTGAAAGATAACTATTTAAACACAGGATAATAGGATCCATGTCATATTGCGGCCCATATTATAGACCTCAGTGCCTGTATATACCATTCACTTGATAATAGGGATTAGTTTATAAGAACCTCCCAAATTAAAGTGGCAAAGACCAATCTTGATAGACCTCTCAATAATAATAGGGATAGTAGGGATCAGCCTTATGGGATCTCCCAAATCCTAGTCAACATATCATTTCAATTGTTTAGCAAAGGATCAGCCCCGTGGGACCTTCCAAATCCCATTCATCATATCATTTTAGGTGGATAGTAGGGATCAGCCCGTGGGGCCTCCCAAAACTATAAGTAGAGTGGGTAAGCAGGATCAGCCCATATGGATATCCCAATACACGAGTGTGTAGGGCTCTCTATCCGAACCTCGGTAGTTGTACCCACCATTTCATACCAATAGGCAATGGCCTAAGAAGACTAGAATATCTAGTAGCTACTAACTCCCTAGTTGACTGGTCAACCTATCCATTAAGTGTCTGACTAACATGGCCCATAAAGTTCTCACACTTTTGTTCATTATTTATCATCTATTTTCCATTTGGCATCAACTTATTAGTTTACTCTGAACACTATCCGAATTAGGTTATCATATTTTTTATCTTTAAAAATTTATTTCAATATCATTAACCATTTTATAAAGTACATCACATTAATAGATTAGTACATTTCAGCTAGTTCTTACCCCTTAATTCTAATTTACTCAATTTATCATATTTCATATAAGTCCTTTATGCGTAATCAATAAAGCTTTTAAAGAAAGGTTGTACAATTCATTACATATATTCTCATTTTATTAAATCATTTCCATTTGATAATATTCTTTCTAACCCACTACTAACTTCTTTATTTCGTGGTCATGAAGCTTATGGTTTACATAATCCTCTCACACAAAGTAGAGTAATTCCACTACTTGAATGCTCAATACCCTTCTATCATACAACCGACCTTCATAACTTAGTATAAATAATTTGCACTCTTAGTCCATTATATTACTTTATATACATTTTCAATTTATTATTTATTTTTTAGATTTCATCATCCTCGTGTGGTGCACATGAGTTTACATGTGCCTACAATAACATAAATAGTTTATTCTCTTTAATCATCCCCATAATTCATTTATTAGCCTTTTATTACTTATTTTTTTAGATTCATTTTTCCTTATGAGACCTTCTCAAGTTTAGATATTCATTTGTTATTTAAGATTTCTTTATTCATGTCCAACATTGATAATATTTATACTATAGAAATTATACAAATACACACCCTTATGTTCTTATTATTTACTAATTCCCATCATAATTATAATTACTAATTCAATTGAATCCTTTATCATTCAACTCTTGTTACACCTACACATACACATCAATCACCATTTACCATTTTGTTATTACTCATTATGTCTATTACTATATTTCTCGATAATTTATACCAAGTATGTTACAATCACATAAGTACATATACATAAACACTAAGTTACATCATTCGACTATTACTCCAATTCACACCTCCATATTGTTTTTCACTCTTTTCTTCATACATTATTACTCATTTCCATTATCTAATGTTGTTCCCATATTTTTCAT
Source organism: Hura crepitans (assembly GCA_948208565.1). Taxonomy (NCBI): domain Eukaryota; kingdom Viridiplantae; phylum Streptophyta; class Magnoliopsida; order Malpighiales; family Euphorbiaceae; genus Hura; species Hura crepitans. Next base: position 4,822 of record CANXYI010746298.1, on the reverse strand, counting down.
GTTCAAACACATATATATACTCATATTTGAACATTTACATACACAAGCATATTCACTCAAATTGCAAACATACACACATAACATGCAATGCATCTTTCACTAAATTCACTTACAACAAACTCTAGAACATTATAATTGCACTATAAAATCCTTAGTTTCATCTTCATCTATCAACTCCACCATTTCCATACAAACATATTAGGTTTTGGCTTAGAAAAATTCTATAAACATCTATACATCTCCTAATAGAAATCTCTTTCCATATATAACATCTACACCTTAAATATCATTGAATAAAAAATTAAACCTTAGAAAATTCTACTTACCCAATAAAGTGGCACTTTTCATCTAGTGTTCCACTTCTCCCAAAATAACCATTTTCTTGCATTTCTCTCACTAGAATATTAATCTAGTAAATATGGAAGCATGATTTACTATCTCAAATGGGAAGAATGAAGTGTTTAAGGGCTAAAAATGAAGAAAATAAAAAGGGAGGGGAACATAAGAATGGCGTCATCTTTTGGAGGATAAGGGAGGAAGATGACTTCCTTTAATCACTTATATGTGCACATATATACACCTATATATATTAAAATGATGGATGGTCCCAATCGTGCAACATGGCAATCAGACAATCACAGTTAGTCCTATTTTTTATTTAAGCTACAAAAATGTAAAATAATTTTTCAAGGCATCAAAAATTACTCATGTCAGTGCCAAAAATCCCTAAAATTCCTAATTAAGCGGTTTCTAAAATCTCGGGCCTAAACTCCAATGAGAACTTGGCTTACTATTTCACTTGTATAATTAAGAAATTTGAAAAAAAAATATCAAAGGACTTTAGAAAATTAAAATTCCTTCACCACTAGACTCATTAGAATATTTGACCTTTAAGGTATGGTATTTTCAAGTTCATCTAGGCACATCCCGGAGCTGTCATGTCATAAACTTAATTAAGGTTACTATTCACTAGTTCCTAGCCTAAAATGATTTATTGGTTCTGTTAAAAGTTTTAATTCTTTCATTTTTATCATTTTCTAGCCCATCAAAATTTTATGATTAATATACCCTTTTCTAGCCATCAGATGGTGCCTCGGTATCCCGTGAGGCACTATTCACAAAACTGAGATTTATGGGCATTACATAGTATGCCCTAGACCACATTTGTAATAAGGATATTCCATGTACATTTAAACATTCATTTATATATATAAAAAAAGACATTCTTTATTTGATAAGTGTTTATGATTAATTCATTTGTTTGTTGTGGATCTTAAACTTTGTAATAATGTCCTTGGTATCATTTACCGGTGTAAAGGAAATCATAAAGAGTTCAAGTTGTGAGATTCCTATTGTATGAAAATATGAAATACAAAAACTATACCTAGTCATAGTATTAACAAGATAGGACATTATTAATGCAAATATACTAGCACATTTTATACTCTTTTACTAGGTCAAACAATAGTTCTCACAAGTTGTAAGCATGGTGATACTTATAGTTAACATATGAATGCTTGTTTGAGAAATAATGTGACACCCCCTACTAGATCTTCGAAGAAACCCAATAAGCGGCGCACTTTCTACCAAGTCACCCATTTTACTTCTCCCATAATCATTTATTTAACTTTACTTAAATTGCACTAGGCAACTCTATCTGATTCCAAATTTAGTATGGTTAGTTCCTATAGTGCATTTAAGCTCATACTATCATGTTTCAGCTACTATAGGAGGAATTCAACACAATCTAGTATTACTTAAAAATTTAGCATCACAACAGCTACCTAGGTCACTATCCCACAATGATTTCTACCTGTAAACACTTTTATATCATACATCGCATCTTCTAAACCCTTCTAGTCCCCCAGATATCATCCTATCAATATCATCTATCACACAGCAATCACATTTCTTAGGCCAAAATAGAACACAAAGAGCCTTAGGCTTACAAGCATGCACATATATCACATATACATAAGAAAACCTTCAAATGATTAATTACAATATAGTCTATTATAAACACATACTACTCTGTGTCCTTTATATACATCACACCCTTATTCCCCACCTAAGTACATAGAGTGAAAAAACCATATATCTATACATGATCAGTCTTCTCAAGAATTACCATTGAACTCTACTACACGTTTTATGAGGTGATGTCCTTGACCTTGGCACCTGCACATCGAAACAAGAACGCTAAATATAAAAATACTTAATGGTGAACTTAAAGCATTTAAATCATGTCATCATATCTTTACATACATGTGTAGTACAATTATTGTTCTTACCAAGTCCATTAGTTCAATTTACACATTATAGTGCCAAATTACCAAAATACCCCTAAGGCATTTATATATCATTTAATAATCTTTTTAACTCGCATAAATCATTTAGGATAGTTATTAATATTCATGGCATGCATATTTTGCATTAATCAATTCATTTAGTAACATATATGTAAAATTACCAATATGCCCCTAGGTTTATATTTCATCAATTTATTTAGAAAATATTATCCTATTATGCTTAATTTTATTTCTATGATTATATTGATTATTTACTTAATTCAATTCACTGGCCCAACTAGAAAGATGACACTTACAAAAACTAGACCTAGAGGGAAATAACTAGTGTAGTGGTCCCCATTTTGGACCTCGGCCACTGTACTGGCATGTGTGACATCATGGTGATCAGCCAGTGGCCTTTCCAGCTATAAATAAATACATCAATCTATGTAACATAATGAAAATTAGCTCGTAGGCCTACCTAACCATAATAAATCTCAATAAATATGTGACATAATAGAGATCAGCCCTTAGGCCTACCCAATGATAAATAAATTATACAGATATGTAACATAATGGAGATCAGTTTATAGGCCTCCCCAGCCATAATAAATCTCATTGCCTGAACATCAAACAACTAGTAGCTGCTAAAACCCTAAATTGACCGGTCAACCTATCTAGTGGGTGTTTAACTAATGGGCCAAGTAGCTCATTTTCATTTCATTCATTGACTAAACATGTTGTTATAATATTTAAGTTTCAAATATAGATAATTATGAATTTTATTAGATATTTCATTTTCTTTTACAATCTGGTATAGCCCTATTATGGCTCTAGTGGGTGAAAATTCAAAAGTATTTTCAAGTTCTAAAACTATCTAAACTCATCATTCAATATGCTTTAATCTATCATTTCATTGTTTTCGTGTATTTAATACTTTATGTCTAGTGATATTTTTGATTCAAGTAATGGCCAATTGGATTGTTATAAGTCATTTCAACCACTTTTCAAATTACATTTCTGAGACTATTTTAAATCCAATTTTAATACAGTTTTTAACAACTCATTAAGCACATTCAAAGGCCTAAAGCCAATCATATCTAGGCCACATCTAAGGCTAAACAATAAGTACAATTGCCATTCATTCTTATATCCTAACAAATTTATGTTCATTTTCATAGTTCATTTCAAGTCACTTTCTATGCAATTGCTCTAGGTCATTGCCGTAAGTTTTAGTTCAACATTTTCATTCATTTAAAGATGTATTCTCAAAGTTTATTTAAGGTATAATCATGCCATATTCATTATTCAATTCAAGATCATTTTAAATCAATTGTCAAACCATCATAGTTCATATATATAACACTTAAATAAACTAAGTTACATGCCATATTGCCATCAACATTCCTCTCGGGTACCAAGGAAAATAATGCATAATTCTATTTCCTTTCTACATTATATCAATACTCATCTACACATATATGCCATGAACACAAATGCACACTTACTTGCTTAATTCCAAGCCAATTCTTATAGGTTACATATACTATAAGTCATTTATCAAACATCACAAATAAAATTTATCCATAGAAAGCTCTCGGGTACAAGCATAAGGAGTACATTTCATAGCATTTTCCAATCACAACCACCATGAATCTCATTCTAACATGCCAAGAAATCCTTAAATAATATTCTAGGCATCATATATCCAATCGAAGCATTCAAACAGCCTAAATTTGGCAAGGAATTTAAGCTTAATTTCTAATTTCCCTAAGGTATTGCTTCTTAATTCACTAAGTCATCATTTTTCAACCTTCACGTCAAAATATTTATTCATAAACCCCAAATTCCAATAACCCTAAACTATTGTCCAACATCTTAAATACCTTATGGCATGAAAGAAATTCTTTAAGTTCACTTACAAGCCTTGTAGGCCCTTTAATTCACAAGAATCATTAAGAATACAAAAATTGTCCAACCACCACATGAGGCTTCTCCTACTTTTGTAGACTCCTTCTTACCTTCCAATTGCCACAACCACCTCACACACATAATTGTACAAGTATTAGCTAGGGTCTAGCATCAATTTATAGCAAAAAATTCTGAGGAAAGATGAATGAATGCCTTAGAACTCACTTAAAGGTCCCTATTTTGGACTGTTCTAACCAGTAAATTTTAGGAATTTATCTCTCCCTATTGAGAGCTCCTTTTGTTGAAATTCTTCTTACCTCAATCTGTTAACATCCCAAAGAAAATTTAGAAATAAGAATGACAAATTTTTGTTAAGGGATGAGGGAGATATGGCTCAAGAAAGTGGGGGATGGAGTTTAGGTTTTTTTCTAGGTAGTCTGGACCATGAAACTTTAGAGAATTCATTCTCCCAACTGAGAGATCCTTTCCCTCTGATTCTTTTTCCCACAATTCACCAATAGGCTAACTTGAATTTAGAAAATGGAATCACAAATTTTGGGTAAGAAATGTGTGAGATATGGCTAGAGAAAGTGGGAAAGGGCGTTGTTCTAAAAGGTTAAAGA
>CANXYI010746098.1:0-11578 GCA_948208565.1 Hura crepitans | reverse complement strand
ATAGGATAGGAGTTTGTTGGGGTTGTGGCTTCAGAGAGCATTTTCAGAGAGATTGTCTAGTGAGACCGTATGATCCTTTATAGAAGTAGGACAAGAGAGATATTAGGAGTAGAGTTAGGGCTCGTTAAAAGGATAAGTTAGATAGTAGAACTCTAGCTAGATAGTATGCCATACGGGTAAGAGAGGAGCCAGACACCATATATGTTATAATGAGTACTTTCTATATCTTTGATTTACCTTTTTTAGCACTAATAGACCTGAGGTCTACACATTCTTATATCTGCACAGCATGGGTTATAGGTTCGGGTTTAGTGTCAGATGACCTTGGTTTTGATATGATTGTTAGCAATCCGATAAGATAACACATTATAAAGAATAAAGTGTTCAGAGACTATCTTTGCACAAAGACATATTTTCTTAGCAGTTCTGATTGAATTGGCATTTAATGAGTTTGATCTTATCTTGGGCATGGATTGGTTATCCAAGTATCATGCCATAATGGAATTTAAGAAGAAGAGGATCACATTACAAGCTAGTGACAAGTCAAAAGTGATAGTGATGGATGAAAGATTGGTTTGCATGGCTAATATAGTATTAACAATTATGGCTAGAATGATAATGCATAAGGGTTGTCAAGCCTACCTTGTATATGTGGTTGACACTAGAAATGAAGTATCACAAGCAAGTTAAATTCCTATTGTGGTTGAGTTTATGGATTCTTTTTAGAAGAATTACTTGGTTTGCCACTAGAATGGGAGTTAGAATTTGGAATTGAGGTGATGCTAGGCATAACACCAGTTTTTATAGCTCCGTATTGGATGGCTCCTATAAAGCTGAAGGAGTTAAAGATTCAGTTGCAAGAGCTTCTTGACAATGGTTTCATAAGATCGAGTATTTCACCATAGGGAGCATCGATTTTATTTGTCATAAAAAAGGATGGTTCCTTAAGACTCTATGTGGATTACAGGCAATTGAACAATGTCACCACCAAGAACAAATATCCTTTACCACAGATCGATGATCTTTTTTATCAGCTTAGAGCAGTAGGTGTCTTTTTTAAGATTGATATTAGATCTAGGTATTATCAATTGAGAGTGAAAGAGGTAGATATACATAAGATGGCTTTCAAGACTAGATACGGTCACTATGAGTTCCTAATAATGCCTTTCAGGTTGACTAATGTAACATTAGCATTCATGGATCTTATAAACGGGATTTTTAGGCCATTTTTAGATCAGTTTATAGTAGTCTTCATTGATGACATACTTTTGTATTGCAAGAATTGAGTAAAGCATGAGAAGTATCTATGAATAGTTTTATAGATCTTGAGGGATTAGAAACTCTACGCTAAGCTCAGTAAGTGTGAGTTTTGGCTAAAGGAAGTATAATTTTGGGGCATATAGCATCAGTAAAAGGCATAAGGGTTAATCCTAGCTAGATTCAAGCTATGATTGAGTGGAAACTGCCTAGGAATATGATTGAGATCCAGAATTTCTTATTATAAAAGGTTTGTCAACGGGTTTTTACTGATAGCAGGCCTTATGACACGTCTTTTAAAGAATGATGTGAAATTTGAATGGGATAACATATGTCAGGAGAGTTTTGATAAGCTTAAAAGTTTGTTGAGAAAGGCTCCAATTTTGGTTCAACCAATGTTAGGAAAGGAGTTCACCATATATAGTGATGCCTCACTAAATAGGTTAGGATGTGTACTCATATAAGATGGCAAGGTTATTGCTTATGCTTCATGGCAATTAAAACCTTATAAGAAAAACTACCCGATATATGATTTAGAACTCACAACTACTGTGTTTGCTTTAAAGATATATAAGCATTATCTTTATAGGGACAAGTGCTATATCTTCACTGATTATAAGAGTCTGAAGTATCTGTTGACATAAAAGGAGTTAAACATAAGGCAAATAAGATGGATAGAATTGATTAAGGATTATGATTGCCTTATTGATTACCATCTTAGGAAAGTTAATATGGTTGTAAATGCCTTAAGTAGGAGGTTTATGTTAGCTTTAAAAGCAATGCATGTTAGTTTAAAGCTATAAGATGATGATAGTTTGTTAGCCGAGTTACAAGTTAAGACAAGTTTGATCCAAATAGTGAAAGATTCTCAAAAAGATATCATTGGCCTTAGAGTATCATGATTATGATCCAAGAGGGAAAGTCTACTGAGTTTGTGATTAAGGAAGATAGATATTTGTATTATCATGAATGCCTTTGTATGCCAAATAAGGAAGATGTAAGATAGCAGATTCTATAAGAAGCGTACAATGCAACATATACTATGCATCCTGGTAATACTAAGATGTTCTAGGATTTAAAGATGATATATTGGTGGCTAGACATGAAAATAGAAATAGCTAATTATATAACTAGATGTCTCACTTGTTAGCAAGTAAAGGCCAAGCATCAAGTTCTTTTTGGGTTGCTATATTCTATAGCAATTCCAGCATAGAAATGGGATAGAATCACTATGACTTTTATCATTAGACTACCAATAACCAAGAATAAGCATGATTCCATTTAGGTGGTGGTTGATAGATTAACCAAGTTAGCTCACCTTATTCTTTTGAGAAAGGATTTTTCCTTGGAGAAGTTGGCTAAGCTATACATTGATGAGATAGTTAGGCTTCATGGAATGCCTTTTTCTATCATTTCAGATAAAGATCCCCATTTTATATCAAGATTTTAGAGAAAGATCTATAATGCTTTGGGAACCAAGCTTAGTTTTAGCTCAGCTTTTTATCCTCAGATGGATGGTCAGCCAAAGAGGCTTATTTAGGTGCTTGAGGAGATGCTTTGAGCATATGCCATAAAACTCAAGGGCAATTGGGATAAGTATATCTCTTTGGTAGAGTTCGCTTACAACAACATTTATCAGGCAGGTCTTATTATGGCTCCTTATAAGGCATTCTATGGGAGATGATGTAGGACTCTTTTATGTTAGAGCGAATTAAGTAAGCACAAGCTTATGGGATCGAATTTAGTAAAGATACTAAAGAGAAGGTGAAAATTATCAGAAAGAGGCTTAGGGCTACTTCTGATAGATAGAAATCTTATATGGATTTGAGAAGAAGAGATATCGAGTATAAAGTTAGTGATAAGGTCTTTCTTAAGGTGTCTCTATGGAAAAAGGTATTGAGGTTTGGCAAGAAAGGAAATTTGAGTTCAAGGTTCATTAGACCATACGAGATTATAGAACGTGTGGGTCTATTGGCCTAAAGAATGGCTTTACCTTCAAAATTACAGCAAATTCATGATATTTTTCATGTTTTAATGCTAAGAAGATACAAATCAGAACCTTTACATGTGTTGATAGCCGAAGAAGTGGAGATATGACTAAACTTGTTATACAAGGAAGAACTTATTAGTATTCTTGCCAAAGAGGTTAAGGAGTTAGGGAACAAGACAGTGCCATTGGTAAAGGTGTTGTGATTGCATCATGCCATAAAAGAAGTGACATAAGAGAGTGAAGCTTAGATGAGGGAGCAATATCCATATCTCTTTAGATAAGGTATGTCAAGGATGATATCTCTTTTAAGAAGGGAAGAAATGTAACCACCCAAAAACCTTAACTCTCATGAATAGTGCTTCTCAAAACTCGAGTCACATTAAGTGTACCAACGGAGAGTATTTATTATAAGAGAATTTTGGGCAAAGTTTGAAGCCAATCCAAAGTCATTTGGATGGTTAAAAATGCTAAAGAACATTTTATGACAATGTTTTGTGAATAATGCTACAAGCAAAGCTGAACTACAATATAATTTAAAAGTTGCTCAAATTAATCTTGAAATATTACAACCTTACACTCAAATATTTTGAATAGTCCATTGGCTTTGGAATCAGAATTTTTTCATATCAGGAAGTATTTTTACTTAATTTTTGGGAAAGAAAATATAGTAATTTTTTTGCTTTCTTTTATTTTTTGGGCTTGAGGTTTTAAGGGTATTTAGTGGAGGAACTTAACTAAATTTTGAGATAGAAATGAAAGAGTTTTAGTTTTTCAAGAAGGGATAAAAATTTTACAAAGATTTGGGGAAAATAATTTTTAAAAAACTATAAATACCACTTTCCCTCCTTTTCCCTCCATTTCCACTCAATTCCTCTCCCAAATCCCTTCTCTAGCCAATAACCACCTCCTCCTCCATCTCCTCCATTTTTCTTCTTCCTCTACCATACCTACCTCAGTTTATCATACATGAACAAAAGAGCATCCCAAAATGAGTTCACAAACAGCAAGAACACTCGTTTTGGTGGAGTATCTTGGGAGGAATCTCAAAATCCCTTTTGAGGTGAATAGTAACCTTCAAACTCTAGGGTATTTTTTTTAAGTTTGATATTTTTCATGGGTTCCTAAGATGTCATGGAGCATATATCTAGGCTTAAAATAATGTTCTAAATTTCTTAGAATTTTATATTAATTTTTATGTATTGTATCCTTTTGTATTCATAGGTAAAACATCAACCCGAGCCTCTTGAGGCAAGGAGAAGGCTTAGGTGGGTATTAAGTGTCCCATGTGATCGAGTTTGGTATATGTAATCACATTAACTTAGGTTAAAAATGCATGAATTTTAATATGTCTATATAGTTACATAATAGTAATAAATGCCATTAATTACTATAATGCCTAATAAATGTAACGGTTGGTAAAGATATGATTTTTGGATATTGTGTATGTATAATATCTTTAACTTAGGTGGCTAATCGTTGAGAATGCATGGATATGATGAAAATATGGCATAAGTTAAATATGTGATTTTTATGCTTTTAACATGTTGTATATGGTTAATGTGCAATGTTTGTGAAAACATTAATAGGTGTTTACATGTGGCATGAATGATATGCTATTGATGAGTATTTAAATGGTGGCATGAACATATGTGTAATAATATGATAGTATAATGCCATTGTACGACATTAATGTAATATGACCATCTATAACCATTTTGAGGTATTTGGATATGATATCAGGTATCTAAGCATGAATTATGATTGTAGATATGTATGTATGTGTGTTTTAAAGGCCTTAGGTAAGTAAAGTCTGAAATTTGTGTATGTAAGCCATATATGCATATTCATGAATTATGTATGTAAATGACTCGTATGGCATGTTTTGTGCTTAAATGCCATTTCAAAAGTGCACACGTGATGACTAAAATGTGTTGGTGTGTTTAGTGATGGCCGAATGCCAACTTAAATGTTGTATGGTTAATTGCCATATATATGACCATATATCGCATGTATGTCATTAAAGTATCGATAATATGTGTGAAATGACAAGTAATATAGAATGTAATTGTTGTGTATAAATATGATGAGTTAAACATTGTAATTCATGTTAATGATGAACGTAATGGTAAAATACATGATTATGATGACGAATAAGTTTTCTAGTTCTTACACCTAAGCAATATGATTGTTTGGTGTTTTTGAGCTTATGTAATCCTAAGTTGGCTATGTTATGTTTTGTTTAACGCATGCTACTTAGCATAAGTGCCTAAGCCTCACAGATGTGCAAAATGGCCAAATTGAATAGTTTATGTAAGTTGGGACATAAATCATGTTATGCATTTAAAATGGTTAACATGAGAAAAAAATTGACTAGTTTAATGATGCCTACATAGTTAGACAACCTAGTTTGGATAGATTGACTGATGAACTAGGATTAGCAGTTGTAATGTTTACCTTCAAGTAATAGGCCTACAGGTCATATGCACTTTTATTTCGACAGGCACCTGGCTTTTAGGCCACTATTTTGGCACTACCTTATGCGAGCGTATAGACTAATGTGTTTGTATCTGTAGATACCAATGCCTTCGAGTACACTATTTTACACCCCTAGGGTGTCAGCGCCTTCAGGTGCATCGTTGTCCATTATCCATCCTTGGATAGTTATCTCTTTAGTATGGGTATAAATTAAACAAATAATTATAATAATAAGGATAATTGTGGTTCTAACATATTTAAGCATAAAATAATGTTAGGTGTATTTTTTTTAAATGATGTATTATGCGTGACATTGATGTTCTCAGCATAATGTCTAGTTAAACCTATTAACATGATACATGTGGTTTTATATAGAGTATAATATTTATATATTTGAGTTGTTGGTGAATATAGGGTCTTAAAACACCAAATATATTGTAATGATGCATATGTATAGCAATGGATTAAAATATATGTTGTTATGCTTGTTACTATATAATATGGAGCATGTGAATGTTTATGACCAATATATGAGTACTTCATACGAAATAGTTGATTTTAATTATGTTAAAAACAATTCTACTGATAAGTGCAGAACTAATAGGTAATGCTTCCAACCTTAATTAAGATCTTAAGACATGCTATAAGAGTAGTACCTTAGCTATTGCCTCCACTACCTTAGCTACAGCCAGCTCCTTGTAGGAGATCTATTATAGTGTAACTTTAAAGATTAATGTATAGGAGTTTTATGGCCTCAAGATAGATGATTTAGCTGTTATAAAGTATTAGCTAGATTGTACTGTGAGAGTTCTAGAGCAGATGAAGTACACAGAAAAAGAGAATCTAGTTTGTGCTAAATCTTTTATTCAAAAGGAGAATTGATGGGTTACCCTAACAAAGGAAAACTAGCTGAGATAATCACTTGAGAGTTCTTCCAAGTGTAGTTTAGGAAGAAGTACATCAATTAAACCTACAGAGATGCAAGGTGTAGGGAATTTCTGCTATTAAGGCAAAAATAGATAACAATGTCTAAGGATGAGAAAGTGTTCTAAAGGCTTTTAAAGTATGCTAAAGACATGTATGTGATAGAAGCTACAAGGTGTAAAAAGTTTTAAGAAGAACTCAATTATGAGATTAGAGTGTATGCAATTAGCCTCTAGATTAGATAGTCCTTTGAGTTGATATCTGCAGCTCTTGAAATTGTGGAGATCAATGAAATGGGCTAAAAAGAGAGAAACAAAACTATAATAAGAGGACTCAAGCTTAGATTAGTGTTTCCTTTACTACTAACAAGAAGTAAAAGAATTGGCTATTTAGGGTTTAAGTCAAAGGATTGCTTAGGGCGCTCCCTTTAGGTACAAGCCAACTATGAGAGATTGTAGGGTTGCATATGTGGCTAACACCCTAAGATCTGCTACTAGAAGTGCATCTACATAGCATTGTGAGTACTATGGTAGATGCTATCATTGAGTGTGTTGGCATAAGGTAGGTAGATACTTCAAGTGTGAAGCAATAGATCATATGCTTAAGGATTACCCTAAGAGAATTAAGAAGGAGGAAGGCTTAGGAGATAGGAGACCACTAAAGCACCACAATAAGCCATTTTTAAGATTGTGCAGAGGCTAAAGACTCAAGCCCTAGCATACCAATATGCTATATGAGTCCATAAGGATAAGGATGCACTTAATGTGATTATTAGTACTTTCTCTATTTTTGATTCCTCTGTTCATGCATTAATTGATCCTAGTTCTAATCATTTATATGTTTGCACTAACTTGACACATAAGTAGAAATTGGAACCTAGACACCTTAATCATGATATTCAAGTAACCATTCTATTAAGCCATAATGTGATTATGAATAGAGTGTATAAGGGTCATCCTTTGAGATATCAAGAGTATGAGTTTGTGATAGATTTGATTGAACTACCATTTCATGTGATATTAGGTATAGATTCATTGTATAAATATTAGGTTATAAAAGATTATAGTCTTAAAAGAATTAGTCTTAAGACTTCTAATAGTGATGAGGATGTGATTATTATGGGTGAGATGTTAGATTAACTCTCTAATGTGATATCAGCTACCGTAGCTAGAAAGCTAGTGAGGAAATGGTGTCAAACATAATTGGCCCATGTGAGAGATACTAGTAAGATGGATCCTAGAATTGATGATATACCAATTGTATATAAGTTCAAGATGTATTTCCATAGGAGTTGCCTAAACTACCACCTTAGAGAGAAGTGCAATTTGGTATTGAGGTTTTTCCTAGTGCTATACCTATGTCTATAACACCATATAAGATGGCACCTATAAAACTTAAAGAGTTAAAGATTTAGCTGCAAAAACTCCTAGATAAAGATTTCATACACCTTGGCATTTGTCTTTGGGGGAGCACGAGTTTTGTTTGTGAAGAAGAAAGATGACTTTATGACTGTAATACCCATATACCTAACCGATTTATCAATTCAAGTATAGGATGTCACATTACCAATATGGTCACTATTTATATATCTATTTATTTTTACTCTTTATTCACCTCACTCTATGTAATTATTCTATTTGAACTTATATATTATTTGATTACCTTTAACATATATCACATATACACATTATATTCAGATCATTTAGCATATAAACAAATATATTAATAGCATTATATGCTTTTAAATTATCATTTAATACAACTATCACTTATGAATATCAACTTATATACAAATAATCTAGTGTGTCAATTCACATGTCTATATATGTATTCTATGCTACTGTTACATATGGAACATATAAGAACACTTAAGTAAAAAATGCTCATAGCAGACTCTTCGTACCTATACATCTGATCAATATGTTCTTATTATTGCTAATACTCATTCTGTTACTTCACTCGACATAATATTGTAACGCCTAAAATTTTGGGTTTGGCGAACTGTGTTACTTGGTTGTGAATCGTGTTTTTAATACTCAGGATACTAAATAGACTAAATGAAAGGATAAATTATTTGCATAGCTATGGGTGAAATTTTAATTGAAATTTGAAGTTATAAAGAGGATTAAAAATGAAAAGGAAGTTTTTATGGTAATCTAATTTTATATGGAGCTGAACTAAATATTTCTATTTTTCACTAGAAATGATTCAAAAACTTCACAACCTAATGACTAAATATTTTAAGTGATTTTATAGAATTCAAATATGTATTTTTAGAGACCTAAAATGTTATTACAAATTAAAAGACGAAATAAACAGGAGAAAAAAGTGGTAAAACTAAAAAGAGAAAAGTAAAAGGATTTTTAATGGTATTTTATAAAGATATTTTATCTCTAATCTTTGATGGTAGCCAAGAAGGGATTAAAAAGAAAAAATGGAAAAAAGAAAAAAGGGATGACAACTCTAGAATTCACTAGAGTTGTGGTAGTTAAGAAGGAAAAAAAAGGAAAGATAAAAAAGAGAGAGATGAGGGGGGCTATAGGCAAAAGGAAAGAGGCAGTGAGATCATTATAATAGGTATTTTATAAGTAGAAATTCCATAAAACTTTCTTTGTAAAGCTTTATTTATCTTCTACAATACAATAAATTCAATAAGAATAAGGAAGAATTAGGAGCAGAAAATGAAGAAATTTAGGATCAAAGGGGAGCTGAACACATTGTTGCCATCATTAAAGAATTGAAATTAATGGAACAAAAAAAAATGAAGGCAGTGATAGAATATAAAATTAGATTTCTTATCATATTAGGTGGTGATTGTTATAGAAGTTGACCGGTAGCTATTAGGGTAAATTTAAAACTGTGTTGAGTTTAATTGGATTCGAGAAGGGCGAAGGAAGGTTAGTAAAATTGATGATTGAAAAGAATGGGTTTCTATTGAAAATAGGCCTAAATTAAGGAGGAATTATGAGAATTTTACAAAAGAAATAAATTGCTTCAAATTTTAGGTGTCGAATTTTAGAATTTGACAAGGTTTCATTTAGGTCTTCAATTTAGAGCATGGAGAAGATTGAGCAAGGAAGATAAGGTGTTTTGATAATAGTTGCTATAGCAATGATAGTAGATAGTGTTGCTAGTCATGTTGTGTAATAAAAGGAAAAGCAAATAAAGAGAAGAATGTATAGTGAGATGTTTTTATAGACATAAAATAAGCTCAAAAAGAATGGAAGAAAATAATGGATAGGATATATAGTTAAAGGATGAAACTCAATATGTGTCAATTTAGCAGCAGCTATTATAGTGTGTTAATATGTTGGAGGTGATCATGAAGAAATGAGTGGTAGTAAATTGCAACCATAAGTAGGGGCTAAAAAGGTTAGATTCAATTTCGGAAATTTCTATAGAACTGAAAAGGGAAAATCAAGTGCAAGCTAAGGAGACTAAATCATAATAGATGATTGAATGTTTATTTGTAATTTCAGTTGCTAAGTTTATACAAAAAGCTAAGATAAAAAAAATGAAATTTTGGCCTATTAGTAGCATTTATAATTTTACATCAAATTATGTTGAAATAATGTAGCTACTAGTAGCTATTATTGAGGGATAGTAAGAATGCTACTAATAGGGTTATACATTAGAGTTAATGTGATGTAACTATGGGATGTAATAGTAGTAGCTATAGGAATTTTTTAGTAACAAAAAAGGGATGAATCCAAGCAAAATATTGAGGCTAATAAAATAGAGTGAGCTAAAGAAAATAAATTGGTTTAAATAAGGTAAATCTGTTTAATGAAATGTTCTTGTTATATTCATAAATTAGTAATTAAAGTGTGTGATCATTTGCTTGAATGGCTTAATTGATGTGTATATGCATGTATAAGTAAGATTGGTGATATGTTCATCATTACTGGATGTTTATTGCATGATTTAAAGAGAATTAGATTAAGAAATAGATGTTATGTTGATATTTTTACTATGTCGAAATGGTATATGTGTAAGTGTGTTCATGTGCATGTTGGATTAGCACAAGAAATTGGTGTATGCATTATGTACAATTTAAAGTGATGGTATTTTTAATGTAAATTGAATAATTAATTAATGATTGGAAAAGGAATTTAATTAAAATTGAATGCATGTACATATACTCTTATAATGACAAATGAGATTATGGAATATGTGCTTGTATGTATTGGCTTAATTTATGCATTAAATGCTTGTATAAGGTAAATGTTAAGTAAATATTGAAAAGGGAGAGTATATTGATGATATAAGAATTGAAATGTATAGTTCATGTAAAGGATTTAATTTGTCTAAATGTAAGAATTAAGTAAATAATGAAAGGTTAGTGAGATGAAGAGTAATAACATAGCAATATATGAAAAAACAATAAAAATTGGTACACAAAGTGATAAAAGGAACAATCGACTTTTGAAATGTATATTACAAAATAAAAGAGATTATGCACAAGGATGAAAAGTAATTATATATATATATACATACATACATACATACATACATATATATATATATATATATATATATATATATATATGATTAAGAGGTTATGGAACCTAAGTTACTTGAAAGAATGTAAAAGATGATTATATGGACAAAAGAATGAATTAGATCTATGTAATTATGCATGAACTTATAAACATATGAAAATGTACATAAATCATGTAATTATATGAAATTAATTAAGAAATGATAAAGCCTATATGAGTTGCACAACCTATTAGACAAGTTGACCATTCAAATATAGAGGATAACATTTGTTAGGACACTTGATGCCCTTTCACATTGGTGCAGCTGCTAATAAGGTCCAATTAGTCCACTAGACAACCATACCTATATTAGTATTACGCTGGTGCAGTAGCTTATAAGGTTTAATAAGGCCACTATGCATATGTATATGTATGTATGTATGTATGTATG
>CANXYI010746048.1:0-11721 GCA_948208565.1 Hura crepitans | reverse complement strand
TGTTTAGGTAGTATTATGAGACATTGCACCTAAACTCGGCCAGTGCTATAGGATGTTGCACTCGAAGATAATTTGTTTCAGGCAGTGTTGTGAGACATTGCACCCGAAGATAATTTGGTTTAGGCAGTGCTTTAAGACATTGCACCTGAACTCGAGTAGTGCTGTGAGACGTTGCACCTAAAGATAATTTGATTTAAGTAGTGCTTTGAGACATCGCACCTGAACTTTGACAGTGCTATGAGATGTTGCACCCGAAGATAATTTGGTTCAGGCAGTGCTTTGAGACATTGCACCTGAACTCGGGTAGTGCTATGAGACATTACACTCGAAACTAATTTTTGGAAGGATTTATTGTTAATGAATTCGCACTTTTGCTGCCTACAATGAGTAGATAGTGTTAGGCTGATTTTGACATATTTGTGAGGTTGTGTAGAAAATTTAGGTTGCCCCCTGTGTAGAAAAAAAAAGAGGTAAAATGTGTTAGTCATCAGAGGTCATTTGCAACATGGATGCATGTTGTGTGTGTGAGTGCATTTTTTGAATTCATGTCATGGTTTTGAAAACTATTATTTGTTATGTCTTTTTATTGCTTTTCTTTTCCTCTTATTATTATGCACACATATTATTTATTTATTATTTATTTTCTGCTGCTTTCTTTTGTTTTTAGTTTGTTTTGTTTTTTTATTTCTCTTTTTTATTTTATCTATCTTTTTTATTTTCTTTTTTATATTATTTATTTTATCATATATTTTATTATTTTATTATTTCATCAATGTTCTATTAAAAGAATAAAAGCGATGAATAAAATATGGTAATTTTATAGATGAATGCTTTTGAGTACAAAAATTTTGTGTCATAAACTAATATGTATAGAAAAATAAAATAAAATAAAGTAAAATAAAATAAAGGGCTAGGGAGCCAGAGGCTCTCTCTGATCTCTCAGTGTTTAGAGCGCTGCCTCCATTGCATCTAGTGTCTTAGTCATCCGAAGCTCAAACTCCTTAATCCTCGTGCTAAGGTCAATATGGATGTGGCGGAGCTACTCTGTCATCCAGGCCTCCAGGCCCTGAAAAGAGCCTCGAGTGATGATGGAGGAGGTGCTGAGGAAGATGGGCCCGCTTTATCGGTCTGTTGTCTCTAAGTCAGCCTTTGGGGAGACAAGTTTACCCCCAATAGCTCTTTGAGGTTGAGCGCGAACTGGTTATCCCCTCCTAATTGCTCTCGCACCTATTGATCTAACTCAGCAGCTACTAGCAGCCTGTAGCCTGCTAGTGCCCGAGGGTTGGCCCTCACGATCCCAATAGCGATGCAAGTGTCTAGGTTGACCCATAGCTACTATCGAAGGGGCTCGTTGAGATGATGCTATAGGATGCCCAATCCTAACAGGATGGCTATGACAACTCTTCCAATAATGATCCCTTTACCTGGGGATTGGCTGGTTCAATAGAGGTGCTTGAGGATGGTCTAGATTGGGTTAAACTAAACACTATACTCCGTGGCCCAAAGAGCATTAATTGGCTAGTTCAACTAATCAGTGTTGCTGACACACCTCAGATAGCTGATAGCCGAGACCCGATGCAAGTAGTGATAGACTGGGTCTCTGATGGCTGACGCCTTGGTTCGATTGGCATTATAGATCGTGCCAAGCTGACCAATGCACTCTGAATGCCCTTTTAAGTTCTCTTAGACCTCTATGTCTCCATTGGCTAGTAGGCACAGTAGCTCGATAAACTTGAGGAATGAGACATTGAATTTGGTCCCAAGTATAGCAAAGTGGATGGCAGACGTGTCGCTCGAGTATGCTCGTCAGAACCAGAAGGTGCTTAAAAGCTCCAGCACGATGGCCGGATAGGTGGCGTATCTCTGCAAGTAGAACTCTCACCATCCTACCTAAGCGAGTAGCTGGTCCACTTTATCTAGCACCCCTAAGCCTTGTAATGTCTGGGTGCACATGTAATGGCTCCCAATCTACATGATTATGGATAGGCATCAGAACCACTCGACCTTTTCATCAATTAGCTAGCCTAGCACTACCATGTGTTCTGTCATGGGTTGGTAGCATGGGCGGCTTTGTTGGTGTTATGGTGGCATGATTACATGTGTATATATAGTTTTTAGGTAAGAAAAGCTGATAAAATGTATGAAATGACAGAAAAATGAAAAAATGAACCTGTTTTAGTAAAGGGAAAATGACCGTTTTTACTGCACCAAAATGGCTGTTTTGGCCTTATGAAAATGGCTATTTTGAGTGACGAAAATGGCCATTTTCCAAGCTAAAAATGACTGTTTTGAGGCCTAAAAATGGCTATTTTGGGCTAAGATAAAATGCCCAACTTTTTGGCTTAAAAACGACTATTTTTAACTAGAAAACACCCATTTTCTATCAAAAAATACCCATTTTGTCCAAAATGCATGTTTTCCACCTTTTTAAGCTATAAATGCACTAATGTATACATATATACTCATGCCACTTGAGTTTTCTTCTCATTTTTGCAACAATAAGTGATAAATTTCTCCAAAAACTTAATAAAATTCTTGATCTCCCCTTTACATAGGTGACTTCCATCTTGGCTCCTATAGTAGGCTGAAATTTCTTTGAAGAGTGCATCTTGATCCATCTTTTCTCAAGGTTGTGACCTGACTTTGGGACCCACAATTCCATGTCTTTCAATTTTCTCATCAAGAATTATGCCCCTGTCTGAGGAATTTGTTGCAATTTTAGGCGTGTCTCATTCTTCTGATACACTACCCTACTATCCGACTTACGTTCCTTACTACACATACGAGGTCATCAATACACTGGGCACATTGCCATCATTGGCTACCAGATGGGTCTTGAGGAGAGGACCAATCTCTTTAAGTGCACTACTAGACTATGTTGAAGGCTACATGGATATTCCATCACTCCGTGTGGGTGCATATTTATCTAGCTGAAACCATTCTTAGTCTTGACATTGTGCAGTCTAGAGAAGCTAAATTCTTCCATGGGAGCCTACTTCTGCTTTAGGTTTTTTTTAGAATAGACTACCCCAAAAGGGGTTTTCGCCCTATTCTTTAGTCTATCTTTTACCTAGGAAGCCATTCCAGGTTTTTATTCTTAGTAGACTTTTTAAGGATAGACTGCCCTTGTGGGTTTTCACCCTACCCTTTGCTTGACTTTTGCTTAAGATGCCTTTGTAAGTTTTCATTCCTAACAATGTTTTTTTAAGTTTGGTTATAGGAAAAGCTTTTCTTGCTAGATGATCCTCTCCCTCGTGCCCTTGGATCTTATGGCTTAAAGCATTTGCTGTATTGAGCCGTTATGTGTTGTTTCATAAATGTTGAGCAATAGGTCTCCCGGCTGGGTGCTTTAACAGATAATTTTATAAGTTTTAGGAACTCTTGGATTTGCTTACGGTACATGGTGTGTAGTGGTGCATTAGGCTACGTTCCTTTAGCTAGCTTTCATAAGGTTACCTTTTGTATCCCCTACCATTATGTGAAGCAATTCGATGAGACCTAAAGCATTGTCACTTGCCCATTGTCTTTTAGAGGAGGAGATATATCCATCACCTTTATTGTTGGCCATCACAACTTATGGAGGTGGTTATCTCTGAAGATGAACATTGCACCTAAGGCTATTTGCAACTTTTGGACTTTCAATCTTTATAAAGAATGGGTGATGGGCCCTTCTCGGGACAACTGGTCCCACTGGCTAAGGATGGGCAGTGAGAGTAGCAACAAGATATAGAGGATTTGAGAGGGATTTCTTTTCTTTTCTTCTTTTCTTTTTTGTTATATTTAACATTACACTCTTTTAGTTTATAAAATGCTCAATTGTGCTTATTAAAGTGGTCCTATCTAGTTGCATCATATTGGCATTTTATGATAATCACAATAGGACATTAATGCAACAACACATTTCCTCATTTAATCAAGGGAGATCTTAATTACATCTTAAACTCCTATCGTCAATCAACCCTTGTGAGTTTTTTTGATTGACCATTTTCTCTCAACTACTAATTGTTGCATAGGATGCCTTTTTTTGGTTTTCACCCTATCGAGGTGCCCACTTTTAGCAAGGCTACCATTTGCCAGTTTTTAACCTGTAGGGCTATTATTTCTCTTTTTTTCTCATTTATTTATCTTTAACCATAGAACCTCTTCAACCTGTCTATGTTTATAGGCTTTTTGAATTCATTTCCATCATAATCTATAAGGATTCCAGTGCCCTTTGGCAATATTTGCTTGAGGATGAATGGCCCCTCCTAATTTGGTTTGAACTTTCCTCTTGGGTCAGGTAGCCTTGGCCTTATCTTTTTGAGGACTAGCTTTCTTTCTTTTAGCTTATGATTCTTCACTCTTTTATCGAAAGCACGTGCCATCCTTTTCTGGTAAATTTGATTGTGATAATTGGCTTTTAGTCACTTCTTATTTAGCAAGTTCAACTGTTAGAACCTCTATTCAACCTAGGAGGTCTCGGGAATCTCTGCCTCTATTGCCACTCTAACGACTGGAGCTCAATCTCTACTGGAAGCATTGCATCTGTCTCATACACTAAGGAGAACAGTGTAGCAACCATTGAAGTTTGAATCATAGTCCTGTATCCCCAAAGAGTAAAAGGAAGCTTATCAGCCCAGTTTCTGTAAGTTACAACTATCTTGGCCAAAATCTTCTTAGTATTCTTATTTGCTGCTTCAACTACTCCGTTGGCTTGTGCTCTATAAGGGGAGGATTTATGGTGCTGAATCTTGTATTTCTATAATAAAGCTTTTGTTTCTGCTTGAAATTAGACACCATTGTCTGAAACTATATAATTTAGAACCCCGTATCTATAGATTAAATTCTTCTCTATAAATTTAGCTATCTCTCTCACTTCCAATCTCTTAAAAGATTCTACTTTGACCCATTTTGAGAAATAATCAATAGGTACCGTAACAAAATGGTGTCTGTTTGAGGCTATTGGATGTATCTTCCTAATTATGTCTATCCCCTATGTGGCAAATGTCCAAGGAGACAATAAACGATAAAGTTCTGATAGTGGCACATGTTTTAAATCCCCATACTATTAACACTTATGGCACCTTTACACGTACTTTAAGCAATCATGGTCTATAGTAAGCCAAAAGAATTCTTAGCGCATGATCTTTTTGGCTAACTCTAAACCATTGATATGTGTGCCACATAACCTTACGTGTATTTCCTCCATGAATTTTTTTGCCTCCCTCTCCTCTAGACAGCGAAGCTAAAGACTGTTTACTTGCCTTTTGTATAGGACCCTATCTACACTAATGAACTGACTTGACAACTTCTTTAATACCTTTTTATCCTTGTCTATAGCTTATTCAGGGAAGTTTTCATTTTCCAAGTAATTCTAGATATCATAAAACCATGGTTTATCTTTCTCTTATTCTATTTCCATTGTTTGCTCTGTCTCATGCAAGGCCTTTTAAAACTAGAAATGATTACCGACTTTATGATTACCCCTTTTGGATTATCCCATATAGAAACTAAGGTAGCCAATACATATACTAGCTAATTCTCATATCTCAGAACATGATAGAAGGTGCACATTTCGAACCATCCACTGATATATCTTAGGTATTTCGCATAAGGCATTAATCTATCTTCACAGATGGTCCACTCTTCATTGGTTTGATACACTACCAATGATGAATCCCCTCAAACACCTCAACTATTTTTGTACCAAGAGCCAATAATGCTTTAAGACCAAATATACTAGCTTCATATTTTGCCATGCTATTTGAGACTCTGTGTCTTAGCTTTTTAGCTAGTGGCAATTTTTCTCCTTTAGGGGTTTCTAAAATTACTCTTACTCCTGCCCCTTTACTGTTCACTAACCTGTTGAAATACATTTGCCATCCTTGGACTACAATTAGGTTTAGGTTTTCATCAGGGAATTCGAACTCTAATTACTCACCTTTTAAAGGATGATTAGCTAGAAATTTTGCGACTGCTCACCCCTTTATGGTCTTCCTTGTTATGTACTAAATGTCAAATTTTTAAAGTAAGAGAGCCATTTACTCATTCTCCCCACCAAAAATGGTGCCATCTGAAGGTATCTTAACAGGTTGTGTTTGGACATTGCTTGTACAGTATATGATTGGAAATAGTGTCTCAGTTTCTTTAAAGCCCACACTATTGCAAAATAAATCTTTTCCACTTCTACATATTTGACCTCGTGAGGAAGAAACTTCTTACTCAAGTAGTAAATCTCAAATTTGACCCCTATCACATCTTTCTGTGCTACTATAGCCCCAATTGAACTCTTTTCAATAAATAGATAAAGGACCAATGGCTTTTCATGCCTTGATGGCTAAAAAACTAGTGGATTTAGTAGATATTCCCTGATTCTATCGAAAGCTTTCTAACAGTCATCATTCCATTTGATCGGTTGGTTCTTTCTAAGAAGTTTGAAAATAGGCTCACATATGGTAGTGAGCTTAGCCATAAACCTATTGATCTATTGTATTTTACCCAGAAATCCCCTTATCTCTATTCCTTTCTTCAGGACTGGCATTTCTTTGATTGCTTTGACTTTATCAGGGTCCACCTCAATTCCTCTCTGACTCACAATATGCCCTAGGAGCTTTCCTCAAGTTACCCTAAAGACATACTTTTTCATATTCAAATGCAGATTGTAATTTTCTATCCTCTTAAAGAACTTTACCAAGGCTTTAAAGTGTCCTTTCCTCATAGAGGATTTGTTTATCATATCATCGACGTATAGTTCCACTTCCCTATGAATCAAGTCATCAAGAATCCTTGTGGCCATCCTTTGGTATGTAGCCCTAGCATTTTTAAAGCCAAAAGGCATAACCTTGTAACAATAGGTCCCCCATTACATGATGAAGGCCATTTTTATCTTGTCTACTATTCTATTCAAAATCTGATTGTAACCGGCATATCCATCCACAAAACTGTACATTGTGCACATTGCTATGCTATCAATTAGCACATCTATATAAGACAACAGGAAGTCATCTTTTGGGTAGGCCTTATTCAGATCCCTATAATCTATGCACATCTTGACCTTACCTTCTTTCTTAGTGGCCAAAACCACATTGGCTAACCACATCGAATACTGTACCTTTTCTAAGAATTTGGCTTCAACTTGACTATGTACTTCTTCTTTTATCTTCTCTACCCATTCTGATCTCATTCTCCTTAGTTTCTGCTTCATCGGTTTTGCTTCTAGGTATATGTAGATGGCATGTTTAGATACTTCTTGATCCACCCCTGGCATGTCTTTATAGGTCCAAGCAAAGACTTTTTCATATTTTTTTAACATTTTCTCAAATTTAATTCTCTCTTTAGGAGTTACATCAGACGCAATTTAAGATCTCTTTAGGATTTTCGTTAGTGCCCAGATTAAACGAGGTAGTATTAATTGAATTAATATTAAACATGTTATGCATGTCATGATTATCATTATACAAGATGTAATTAGATGAGACATCATAAAAATAAGCAAATTTATTCATATTATTAACAAAAGAAATAGAAACGTCATCTTTAAAAATTTTAGGTACATATAAATTCTCAAAAGAGCCTTCAGGAGGGTCTGTCTTTCCCTTGTCTTGGAGTGTGGCATCAATCAAAATCTCTTCCTCAGGTTTAACTTCCAGTTTAGTCAGATTGGTCATGATTTTTTCATCCCAAAAATCTAAAATGACTTTTATTCTATTCGCAGTCCAGTCAAACACATCATTGATGATAGCTAGCTTTAACTCTCCATAGTAGTTGACATTCCCTTCAGCTCGAATAAAACTTTCTTCTAGTGGTGGGATATCTTTTCTCATCTTCTTTGGTTTTAAAGTCTTTGTAATGTATCCTAACCCTTTTTAGTCATTCTAACCCTGGTTAAGATTGAACCTTTTAAAGCATGTCCTAATCTAGCTCTTAGTAAATAGTTCATTTTCTTTAGCATATTTACCACCTTAGGATCATCCCCTTCCTCTAAAAGGATCCCAGTAATGTGGAAACTATTAAAAGGTTGGTTAGCTATCTCAAGCATTGAAACTTGTTCTCCCTTGCAGCCCTTATCGTTACTATCTCACCATCATAGGAAATTTTTATCATCTGATGCAATGTCGATGAAACTCCTCCCAGCTTATGGAACCATAGCCTTCCTGAAAGTAGAGAGAAATTCATAGGAATATCGAGCACTACAAACTCCACATCAACTATAATCACCCCTATTTTAACCTTGATCTTAAAAGTCCCATATGCATGTCTCTTTGTATTATCATAGGCTATGATGGTAAGTTTAGATTGAGAGATCATTGAGTCTTCAATCCTATATACAGTTATGGCTTTGAGTAGACACATATTGATTGATAATCCATCATCAGCCATTACACATGCCATGTGCTTGCCGTTGAGCTCTACTTTGATTTATAAAGGACAGTTGTGGTGATGCCTTTCAGGTGGCAAGTTCGTATCAGAGAAGTTGACCATTGTTTTCTCCTCTCTTTTGACCATTACCACTAACTCAGATAGTGATATGGTTGTTAAAACTATAAGGCTTTAACCACCTTTTATTGGTGAGAATAGGATTGATGAAGCAGATCCTAGATCAAAATCTGTGCAGGAGTCTTCTTCAATTGCTTTGTCATTACATCCTCTTCCTTTTCAACAACTGGGGGAATTAGCTCCCTCTCTACTTCAGGTACTACCCAACCACTTCGGGTTATTGCTTTGGTCTCTCCCTCCTCACTTAATTTCTGCTCTGAATCTGAATCTACCTATAAATCTTAAACTTATTCCTTTAACTCACTTTCACTGTCTATAGCCCATATGTCTATCATGCACATTGAACCTTAACTCACTTTTACCATTCTTTTTACCCCCAGGTAGTTATTTCGTCATTCCTGTATAAGTCTCGAAGCACATACCATTTTTGGCAAACCTGAATTGACTATATTGATGGGTGGAGGAACCCTTGAATAAGCACCCTAACCTTTCTATCTCTACTCTAGATCAGGGATTTGTCTTAAGTCGATTAAATCTTGAATCTTATCCCTCAGAGTACGGCAGTTATTTATGTCATGGCTTGTATACTGGTGATACTGACAGTACAAGTCTGATTTGTGATAGGGCTAGCCTTTATTTTTAGAAGGTCTAAAAGGAAGAGGCTAAAGCTTTCCTTTTTTTGGAACTATTTCAAACATTAAGATAGTGGTTTGCCCAAGTTCGAGTAGTGCCTAGCTATAGTAGATAATTTAGTAGTCTGACCAAAATTAGTTCTATTGAAACCTATTTAACTCACATTCCTAGTACTTAGATTCCTTCAATTGCTGAACCCTCTTGAGCTCTTTTTCTACTGATTGTGCTATTCTTCTAGGTCTATAGCTATATCTTTCAGTGATTCCTAATCTTTTAGCCCTTTGGCTTTTAAGCTTTTTTTCAAGTACGGGTTAGCATTCTTGATAAACATGTGGATCTAGTATGATGTCTCTAGCTTCCTCCTCATCTCTAAAACTCTAGACCTCTATCTTGACAAGTATTCTATAAAGGTCTCATTGGATTTTTGTCTAAGTAACTCGAGGTCTTTCATGGTAACCTCCATATTAGTGCTGCAGTCGTATTGGCTAATAAAGGCTTTTATGATTTTCCCCAATCCTCTTTCACTTTCTTTTCTAGCCCGTAATACCAATCAATTGCTCTCCCTTGTAGCGTCATGCTAAAATAAGCCACCTTCTATTTCGTACTAAGCTCAGTGCCCCTTATAATTATGGTGGACTGCTTAATATAGGCACTCGAATCAGTGGTCCCATCAAACTTAGGGAATTCAAGCATCCTGAATTTTGAGGGTAAAATTTCTTCAGATTCTAAGGTGAGCTCTTCAAGGTCTATTCCTTTACCCATAGAGATAAGTCTAGCCATTGCCTTTATTTTCTCCTCTAGCTTTTTCATGGCAACATCCTTAAACTTTCTAGGTGCAATCAGATGTTCACAAAAGTCATACTCTAAGTTGAAGTATTCAACCTTTTTATCCTTTCCCTTAACACTTGAAGCCTATTTCCTAGTGCTAATTCCCTTAGAGGTAGCAGTAGTCTTTCCAGCAGGTGTGGCTACTATGTTTTTAGCATGTGGTAGTGAATCGGCAGTAGGAACGACCTTAACAATTGCCCTAAAAATCATGTCCATCATCTTTTTCTCAAACTCCTCAAACTTTTGGTCTATTCTAGCTTCAAAGTTTGGTGCAGAAGAACTGCTTTCTTCTTGCCTTGCCATATCTATCAGATCGTGAGTGGTAGAGGTAAGTCTTTGTCTAACTATTCTTCCATTTATCCCTTGTACCCAAGCGGCTCAAGGATCTATGATGGCTGCAAGACAAAGGGAGATGATGGAATGAGAATGCATGAAATGCTGATGTGTACAATAATAATCACAAGTATGAGCCTTTCAACCTTATCACTTCCCACATACGAGGTCTTATGTTTTTTCTTTGGAGAGCTTACCCATGGGACATTGGGGGTCCCGACAGGTTTGAATAATGAACGACAGGTAGTCGAGCATTATTTCTCTCATACAAAAGAGCATATGCAAGATATTTGGCCCATATACATTGTATATGTGCAATCAAGTCAAAATGCAAGGTCTAACCCATTCTAGTTAGAAAAGGCCCAATGGGTTTGATAACATTTTGAGATGATTAAGTCATATTTCATGTATATTGGCCCACATAGCACACAATGCATGGTCATTACATAAGCTCATGGTTTAGTCATGCAAGTTATGGTTATCCATGCATGGTCCCTCCATAATGGGTCTATCTCGTCATGAGCAAATAACTTATTGGTTCACTATTTCATATACCTTATAAGCACGAGGCTTAGATTTGATGCCGCCTCTAACAATCTTCCAATTTGAGTGAAATTGGGTTTATGCTTTGAAATGACATCAAGGTATAAAAGGGATGCCTAACTTATTCTAAGGCTCTAGCATGTAATACAATTTTAAAAAAAAGAATAATATCATAAATTCAAAATATGAAGTTTCATATTAATTTGATGTACTTTTAGAGCATGGTCTCATGGTGTCCCTAGTGAAGTTGCAACTGTTCGCATCCCTTTTTTCCTTTAAGGCCAGTCAAATTGAAATAGCCGAAGACTTAACCTAAGCCTCACTCCTCAAGTCTCAAAAGATGAAAAGGAGACTAGAGGAATCTTGAGCCGCTCCTATTTGATTAGCTTAAGAGGAGTGAGTTAGGCACTACAAGGTAGGAGTCGCCACCCGATCAAAGTTGAGAAATACCTTATAGGGCCAAAACTAGAGCGGTTTAGAAACTACTCTTATTTATACCTCAAGTTAATACAAAAATTTGATTTAAATTTATAATATTATTCTTTTTCTCAAGCGACATTTTATAATTAAAATAAATCACGTAGTCACACATGAGGAATCATGAAACATATTTACAGAAGATAAATAAAATTGCTTGAAGTTAAAATATCATACATGAAATCGGGTAGTTGATTGGCTTGAAAACTTTGGTTCTTACATGCTGATTTTAGGAAATAATTTTTATTATCGTGACTTTTATTAAGAAACCCATTTTATTAATAAAGCACCAATTAATTAGGTATAAAATGATTTTGATTATCTTTTCAATATGCAAAAATCATTTTCTACCTAATGCGTTGTTCACAAAATATATTGGGATTGGAAAAAATATCATACATGAAATCGAGTGATAGATTGTCATGAGAACTT
>CANXYI010746009.1:0-10400 GCA_948208565.1 Hura crepitans | reverse complement strand
CTTTGAGATTGACATTAGATTTGCCTTATATACATGCAAATCGAGGCGTGAAATGGCCGTTTTGCACTCAAAATGGCCATTTCACCTAAAGAGGAGTCCTATACAAATTTTGCCTCTTTGGAGAAACAACATTGTCTTTTTAGGGGTAAAACAACCATTTTAAGGAGGTATGAAAGGCCGTTTCATAGAATGAGAAATGGCCGTTTCAACACAAAACAACGTAGTTTTGCCTAGCAAGCCAAAGTTTGTCAAAAATGGAAATTTTCTAAATTTAAAAATATTTTTTCTTTTCTTAAATGCTCTATACCATAGGGGGCTTCACCCTCAACACCCCCAATGACATTTGTGGTGGGTTGAGGGCTCAAGCCAATCGTGAGATTTTAGGGTCAGGCAAAGACCTAGGTTTAAAAAATTAACTAAAATTTTAACAAAAAACTTTGAGATCTTTGAATCAGATGTTAACATCCTCATTTATCAGAATTTAGTCATTTTTTCATTATTAGGCAATCCAAATATAGGAGCCCTAGAAGTCCAATTTCTACAGTACCAATAGCACTTTAATATGGTACTTTAGGACCAAAAAAGTTCTTTATCATTCTCTCGAGGATGAAATGGGTCTTTAACCACTTTAGTGATTTCATAATCATTAGGGTACTAATAGATGTGCTTCTTCCATGTAAATTCACTTTAAAATCTTTTCTATATAAGTTAATTGATAAACAAAAATTCCATGTTTTAGATACTTAATTTATAAGCCAAGACAAAACTTTGTTTTTTCAAAATCTTTCATTTTAAATTCTTTTTTTAAATAATTCGATGCTTTTAAAGCTCTTTGGGAGTTCCAAAATCATCAACATATACAACAATTATGAAAATTTTGATCCTAATCTTTTTTATAAAAACACATGGGCAAATTAGATCATTCTTATATCCTTCATTTAGCAAATATTCATTAAGATAGTTAGACCACACTTGGGTGGATTGCTTTAATTCATATAGTGATTTTTGTAATTTTATTGAACAAATTTTTTGAGAATATTTGCATGTTTTAGGCATTTTAAATTCCTCAGGTATTTTTATATGAATCAAGTCAACTGTATAAATAAGTTGTACGACATCTATTAGATGTACATCAAGATTTTCACATATTGCCAGATTAATCAAAATATCTAAATGTGATTGCATCCACCACTAGAGAATATGTCCCTTTTATAACCAATGTCAAGCCTTTGTGTAGAACCTTTTATAACCAATCATGATTTATATCTTACGATTTTATTTTTCTCATTAAGTTTCCATAGAAATACCCACTTGTACCCCACCAACATTACACCTTTAACAGGTCCAAAAACTTTATGTTTTGAAAGTGAATTATATTATCTAGAATTGCATCTTTCCATTTTGGCTAATCATCTTTACTTCTACATTCTTCAATAAATGTAGGTTTAAAATCCTCATTTTGTTTCAAAATATCAATAGCAACATATATGCAAAAATGTTGTTGACAACTATATCATTTTGGTTCCATTTTTTTCCCATAGTAACGTTGTAAGCATTGAGCCCATGTTGCGAAATAGAAAAGCCCAAACCCAGGTCCGTACAGACTTTTCATGAACCAACTTGAGCCTATGTTCGCACAAACCAACCTATGGTTAAATCACATTAATGTCTACATAGGCTCTCACTAGGCTATTTGGATCAGAAGGGCCTACGACCCACAACCCATTTAGGTATCTTAAAGCTTAAGTTTGCACGGATTTTGTCTTATAAGATTATGTCTACATAGACCTTACAACGAAAAGCTTTCAGAATCTTAGTCATCTTTGTTGGACTCTAATTCCTAATCATATTAGAATTCTTTTTCCTTTTGAATGGGAATATTATCCTTAAAACACTATAAATACCTTAATTAACAACCTATTTTATATATTCAGAATCTAGACAATAGAATCTAGAATTGATACTAATTCTAAGAGTTTAAGGCACTAAATTCCAAAGTAGGATTTAATCTACTAGTCCTATAACTATTACCAAATAATTCTTTCTTCTAAAACTCTACCTTTAGTCTTGCAGTTTAGTACTATTATCAAGGTAATTTCTAAAGTTACTTTTATCATATAAAATCAACTTTAATTTTAATAATCTCTAAGGATTAATTGATAAAGTGAAGAGGTTCTCTATGATCTCTACATTAATTATAGGCGGGAGATAATAGCTTATCATGCATATACCCCTATCTCGCATATCATAATTGCATATTTTACCTAATGACGTAAGTTCGTATGGAACTAAGCCATGAGATGTTGCAGTCCACAAAGACATATTATTAATATTATGATTATGTTGTTTAGTTTGTAACCTATGTTTGATAACTATTTTATGTTCATCTTTTGTATTCCGTTTTAACACTTATTCAATGCTTAATAATGTATGCTTCATTCATATTAATCAATATAGCATGTTATTAACGTGTATAATCAAATCTTTCACATTCTAATATTTGATATGCATGTTATTTGTATTCTAGAGTCAATTTTGAGTCTGCACAGATCCCTTTTTGGAGGAATTCATAGTCTATAGGGACATGTATAATGACTACTTACATGATTAATAAAGTTTGCGAGCATGTAAAATATAATGTATAGTTTCTCGATATATCACCATATAGGTATTAGATAAAGGCCTAAAATATCATCATGTGAATAATTATAATGGATATGAATTGTGGTTATTCTACTTTGAAAAGGCATTGATAATTCTTTTATCATACTATTTGTTTACATGTCATTTTTGACGTCCACACGAATTCGCGTCACAAGGATTTTCTTGTCTACATGGATTTGTGTCTTTTATTTTTGTGTAATCAACATCTGTACATGTTTATAATGCCTCTAGGATTGACATGTTTCATATAACTTTTCAATAATCACTTTCATGAATTGATATTTTATGTTAGATATTTGTATACATAATTTGAGGTCATCTGGGACCATGTATTATTGTTCTAATCGTATTATTTGAGTGGATGCTAGCTAGTGACATCATTCTGGAGATTAGTTCGGACAGACTAAGTCCTATCTTTATTATGTAGTTCGCACGGACTAATGCCAATGACTATATGCTATCCGCACGGACTTAATAATGTAAAAATGAAGTTATTCTGAGCCTTTCATTTATTTGCTTTTGTTTTGGAATATTTTATTCTTTTGGTTTATTTTTGGGTTGTAATAGGTAGTTCAATTAAGTTGTTTTACACATAAAAGCCTAACTTCACATTAATGATTTTTATACACAATTAATTGGTATTTTCTTAATAAAATAATTTTGAGTTTTCTTTAATAAAATTCATATTGAGAAAGTGTATTTTAACAAGGCCAATGTCCTAGAGATGGGAGTTGGGCAATTACTAACAATTCTTATAGAATTTAGAGTAATTATTAAGTCAAATAACAATTAATGAATGACCAAATTTGTGGATGTACAATTTACATTTATTCTTTGCTATATATATTTTGATTATCACAATTTATTTTTCCTTATATGCAAAGGTGATACATATGCCATTTTAATTATTCTACTTGCTTGCATGATATGGGATTGATAAATATTAAAATATAAAGGATGGTATATTATTGTGGCATAAATAAAATCTGATTCCGAACCCTCGCTGTGTAAAAGATCAGTGGTCCTAGTATAGAGCTAGACGGTGACTCAAACATAACTGCATTGTCCCCAATACATAAAAAATCTATAGTGGTGACTCCATTAGAGATTGAGAATTAAATTCGAAAGTACCCAAATAATGTACCTTATAATATTCTAATTTTTATCAGTCTCATACATTTCATTCTATATAAAATTGTCCCTTTTTACCCTATATAGTGTTGTAAACCATGAATGTGACAGCCTTTACCAAATTTGATCACCAAACCCGACTAGGGAGTATCCATATAAACATGATATCCAAAACTCAAAATAAGATAACCTGTTTAAAATATATTAAAACATTCTTAATGAAAATATCTTGTTTATAAAAATGCAGGTTAACAAAAACTTTTTAAAACTGAGTTACAATTTAATTTTCTTTTTGGGAATCATTATGCCGAAATTCTAGTAGCATAATAGCTGTATCGGGCACTATCCCAAAATTTGAATAGTAACCTACAATGATAAAAAAACACTTCTATAATCTCATATAACATTTCTTATCATCTGTGATCCTCCTAATCACTCGAAATCAACACAAACACAAATATAAACCTAATCAATTAGGAAGAGAAATCATACAAGAAAAACATCTTTAAAGAAACTTTAATGAAAGTTATAGTCAACGAAAAACGTTTATTTATAGTATAAAATCATGATTTAAGCCCATTCCCTTAACATATATACAACATGAGTGCTTTAAAACTATAAATCACAAAATCATTAATACATACATCAAAATACACTAAAAAAAGTCATTCTCTTGAGACTCTAGTGGTCCGATATTTTGTGCTCAAACTGTCTCTTTACCCATGCATCGCAAAAATAAACGATATGCTAAGCAATAACTTAATGGTGTAATTGGATTAACTTGTGCACATACATAACATAACCTTTATACATCATCAAGCAATGTATAAACATGCCAAAAGAATACTATATGCTTACCAATGTACATTATTTATGAATGTATCATCACAATATAAGTATACAATGATTCATCCATTTATCATGCATCAAGCATAAAAACATGCATTATAACTTATGTTATCCATTTAATTATTTAATTTTAGATTGTTAAGCCTATACATGAGGAAACATAAACTCTCTAGATAATGGAGTATAAATGGACCATCTAGGCCCTTAGAATTATGTAGGCCCCTCTTACACCAAACCCAAAGGTCCGAGCATTAACACAGGACCCGAAGGTCAAACATAGAACTCGAAGGTTAAAAGTTAACATAAGACCTGAAGGTTAAACATGGGGTAACCAGTACAACCACCATAAACCTACAGGCTCATTTACCAATGTAGGGTCCAAAGACCAAAAATATAGGCTTTTGGGTTAGACTAAAAGTGGACCCATAGACCAAAAGCATAAAGGCACCGAAGTACCCTAGCAGCTGCTATGACTCCTAGCTGACCAATCAACCTATTCGACTAGACTGTTTACCAGTACAGGCAACTAACCATATTTATTATTATTTTTAGTTCCTTCTTGTTACTGTATATTAACATAACTTTTTAATCATATTGATTTAGCCAACTAATGACTAAACTGGGAAAATTTATGTTACTTCTTTTATTAACATGATCAAGCACATCATTTCATGCAATAACCACATATTAAAGCCATGCATCATCATGTGGCCATAAAAACATTCATAAAAACCTTTTTGTCCTTATAACATATTAGTTACGGTCATAACATAACATACCATCACATGAGTTATAAACTCAATGTAAATGTATTTCCTAAAGCACATCCGTGTTGCATCATCTCGCATAAATGCTACAGCTCAAGAGCATCACATGTCTTAAAAGTATCATTAAAGTGCTGAAAGGCTACTTTCTCATGATATGCATATCACATATATAACAGACATACATATCACACTTATCCTAGAAAACATACGAAGAATGCATATTATTTACATTCAAACTCTCAAAATATTAAGACTTTATCAAATGACCATTTGGTCATGCCTTTATGAATTGCTCAACACTTTATTACATTTGCTATTCATTATACTTAACATGCCTAGCATAAAGCTTTTCAATGCATGAAAATACCATAAGGCCATTTGGCCAACAAAAACCCAAGCACACATAAGCACCATTTCCTATAACATACCTTATATCTCATGTTTATACATAAACATTCATTCATTACTAGTCATAACATAACTAAAAGCATGCATATGCTCAATATACATGCATATACATGTCTTAAAGTCATACTAAAACACCTTATATCGTGCTTTATCACATTATTTAACATCATTATATCCCTTAAACATATGCATATCATTATTTATGTCAATTTCCATTCCTACTACATCTATTCTAAACATTATGTCTATTTCACATATGTACACACACATAGACATCATTCGACCATCCTACCATATACATTATTAACATGTATTCATCCATATTTATGGCTCAAACATACCACACTAACATCATACATCATAAATGTATGTCAATTTACATTATACATAAGCATCTACATACTAACATACACATATACATATATGCACACATTAGGGCATAAGCAACAATGTACAATTTAGTTCGATTACACATACCAAATGAGTTGTAACACACCCATAAGGACTGTCTAAACCTTGTTCTTCCTTTTATCCTGGGTTTTGTTAATTTTCTCAACTGCCCATAACAGATTTGATATATAAAAATTCATATAAAATTAATTGGGCATCAAAATAAAAAATTAAAAACATAGACACAACCTATAGGACCCTAGGATTATGGGAAAAATATTAAACTTCAAAAAATCTTACCTAAAAAAATTCGTGTTACTATTTATCGAGCATAAAATTGAGCTTTCTCTTTAATTTTTTTTCAAATCCTGAGGTAAAAATGACATCTAAAAGTCATGGAGGTACAAATTTAAGGCTTGGATGTGCAAAAAGGGGCTAAAATTGAGAAACGAAGAAGCAAAAATTATCTTAGACATCCTTTGTTGGTCTTTAGAGGAAGATGACACTATTCCTCCATTGACCAACATTTGACCCCTTTTATAGCCTTCTTTTTTGAGACTTGAGAAACTCTAAAAATCATATGATTCAAACCTCAAAAGCCTTCAAAAATTCTTGCTTGAAAATCACAAGAAACCAAATAAAAACACGACTTTTCACTTTACTTGATTTTCGTAAAAATACATTTCGATACCCAAAAATTCCAATTCTAGTGCCAATAGGCTAATAAGAATTTTTGAGTATTAGGATATATTAATCTCAAGTCATTTTGAGAAAAAAAATATTTTTACTATTCAACTTTGCCTTAGTTACTATTTATAAGACACTGTTGTAAAAAATTTCTTTGCATTTTTATCCAACCAAATTACTTTCGATTTGTTTTAAACTTTGCCTAAAATTATTTTATAACTAATACTTTCACTCAGTAGTCTCAATGCATCTCGAGTTTTGGGAACACTATTAATCCTGAAAAAGTACTATTCATAAGTTGGGATTTTCGGGTTGTTACAATGAACCCATTTTTCATTCAAGGATAGGGAATTACTTCTATATCTATCACTTGTGAGCTTCATACCT
Organism: Hura crepitans; assembly: GCA_948208565.1. NCBI lineage: Eukaryota > Viridiplantae > Streptophyta > Magnoliopsida > Malpighiales > Euphorbiaceae > Hura > Hura crepitans. Next base: position 3,117 of record CANXYI010746009.1, on the reverse strand, counting down.
TTAGATACATCAAATGATGAGCTAACTGATCGCTATTACCCTTGATTAGGAAGATTTGTTAGGAGGGACCCTGCTTGTGGGAGCCATAAGGCATTTTTTACCAAACCATGAAGCCCATATAGTTAAGCTTAACAACTTCCCCTAGGATTTATAACCCTAAGAGTTATGTGATTACATCATGATTTCTATATGGGCCTATTACATTTAACCTTATTTGAAGTAGGTCTAAGCCTATTGTGCCTTATATCTGGAATGGACCCAACTTAATTTCACTCCAACTAAAACTTAAATGTTGTAGGCCATTATTCTTGTATGCACTTTAAATAAGAGAGGTCAATTGGGTCTAACTGGGCCTATAATTGAACCTATGCATCCTTGGTTGATGTTTAGGTAATCTCACCTAGGAAGGAATGGCTTGACCATATGTGCAGGAGGAATAAGTTCAGAAGGCTTATTACTTGTGTTTATCTATGCTATATCCCATGCATATTATGCATACCATGCATCATGAAGTATATATGTATACTAATCATGTATCATGTTCTAACCCCTTATTTTCTCAGCTATCATTGATCCCTTATTCACAACTCAATGGAAAAGAGTAGGCAAGTGACTTTGCAGAACCAACAATCAAGCATCAATCTCACTTAGAAATGGAACCATGTCAAGAGACAAACTTGTCACCAAATCCATGTTGATAAAGGTTATAAGAGTGATAAAGAAGAGGACGATGATTTCACTCTCTAATGCATTGTCCAACATGCATGCTCAAAAAGAAGGAGGTTAGACTTTTACAATTCACAATAAAGGGAAATAGGTAATGGATGGAATAGATGATCAAATGTCTGATTAAGATATCCTTTTGCTTAAGAATGCTTAGAATAGGGTCCTTCCACCTAAGTAGATTGGGGATGATAAGCGCAAAAAGTTAAATGAGAAAATGGAGGCTATGAGTCACCTCATCATTGAAAAGAAAGATATTGACTTGGATGACATTAGCTTAAGGCTAGATCACACCATTCCTCACAAATTCAAGATGCCTAACATAAGCAAGTTTGATGGCATATTGGACCCATTTCAATTAATATGCTATGGCTATGAGATCTACCAACCTTTTTGAGGACCAGATAGTAAGCCTCTTCATATGCCCCTAACTAGTCATGCATTAAATTGGTACCATTACTAAGAGGAAAGAGTAAAAAAAGATTGGGTTGAGCTTGCAAGTGCCTTTAGCAAGCAATATTCCAACAATGCGAGCATTGAAGTAACGTTGAATGATCTTGAGCTGGTGAGACAAAAACCATATGAAACTTTCTTTGATTACCTAGAACAATAGAGGACTAAGGTGTTGAAAATGAGAAACAAGCTCGATGATATTGATTAGATAAAGATATTCATTCAAAATGCTAATGGTTACATAAATAGTGGGCTCACAGCCAAAGGTATTACCACCTGGGAACAATTGAAAGATATTGCCATCGACTTGGAGACAACCTATCAGAATGAGGGATATAAGAGGACGGGTAATTCAAACTATTCCAACAACAATGCTGGAGACAACACCAAGACAATAGATATGAATGTTGTATAAGGAAAATGCTACTTTAACCTGGGAAAATCTTTATCCTAGTTTTTGAGAAAGCTAGTGAAAGAAGGCAAGATATAACCTCTCTAACCTCAACCTCATAATGGCCCCCTACCTCATAATCATAGGCATAATTAATATTATGCCTACCATCAGAGAATTGACCATCTCGTAAAAAATTATAAGCTCTTTAGAGAAGTCACAAAAGAGTATATTGATACCAAAACAAATACCAAATCCAAAAGTTTAGTCAAACCCACTCCCCAAGCATAACCAAATCGTATGCCTCCTCAAATCAGGATTACTTAAAAAATACATCCTTAGGGACATTTATGGAGTCAACCATGAGATAAGCAAGGGGCTGAAAGAATGTGAAGCCATTTTCATGAATAGCTTCTAGGAAAGTGAGAGTGAAAATGAGCTAGAGGACAACAAAAGGTTTTGATATGAATCTTTTGATGAGGATTGAAAGAGGTAAGAGAGAGAAAATACAGTTTAAGAGAGAAACGATGGAAAAAGTTGAGAAAAATGGTCAAATCCTTTCACAAAGAGAAATCAAAACTAAAGAGCCTAAAGATGAAAGACTATTAAAGTAGCTTAAGAAAACTCAGGCCCATATTAGTTTATAGGATTTGTGATGTCTTCACAGTCCCACTAATAGAAGCTAGTTGAAACTTTGGGATAATTTTCTACATCCGTCACCACTACACCTTAAGAGTTAGTCCAATTAATGAAAATCGAGAAGACTAATATGGACACTTGGATTTTGGATCTTGAATTTTCCTATAGATATGGACTTCGACTCGAAAAGCTCATGGCTTGACCGGAATAGGAGAAAAATAATTTTTTAGGCTATGATGATAGCTAGAGACAAGCCTAAGCAACAAGGCAAGAAACCCAAAATCATAGATTGCTTACTCAAGGTCTGTACGGACTAACATACAACTAACTTAGACAAACTAAGCCCATAGCCTATGGTTTGCCTAAACCACTAAAGCTTAAGGTCCGCACAGATCTCTTTCCATACAATAAGGTTCGCATGGACCTAATTTCGAAAATCTTATAGAAACCTAGTATTCCAAGTAGGATTTTGATTTCTAAGCTAATGAGAACTCTCCTTCATCTAAACTGGATAATGCTCATAAGAGCTTATAAATACCTCTTACATGAACCTATTTCAACACCAATAAACACCAGGAATAACCTCTAATTATCAAGAGTTAATGGAGAATCTACCGTGGGATTCATTCTACGTGTCCTATACCATGACTAAAATTATATTCTTCTAAAACCCAACATTTGTCTTATTGCTTGACGCTATTATCAAAGTAATATTTGAGGCTTCCTTCTCTTTCTTTTCATTTTTCTCATTCTTCCAATCATTTTATTCTTTAACTGAGGATTTTCTAGGATTGGTTGACATGTGAGGTGATTTTATATAATCCCTACATCAATTATAGGAATAGGTTATTATTTTAACCTATTTTGATCTTATGTAATTGCCTGTTAAAATAATGTAATCATTTTGTAAT
>CANXYI010745882.1:0-14182 GCA_948208565.1 Hura crepitans | reverse complement strand
TATTGCTCTAAATAATTTGATTTATTTTTTCTTGTTGTCAATTTTCAAACATTGATTCAAATACGAAAATATACCTAAGAATATTGGTTAAAAATTACTTACCATGATTTCGTAGGTGTTTTGGTTTTATCAGCTTCATTATCCATCTTATCATTATATGTTTCATTTCTTATTATAAGATCCTGTGATTTGTATATAGTATTGATGAAATAAATGATTAATTTATATATCTAAATATCAATTATAGGTATTTGCATAAATTGTCATATCCATTTTATGTTAATATATTTTTTTAATGGTTTCAACCATTATTAACTTAATCATTCTTATTTTATTTTTATTATTTAATTATAATTTTCTTTAATTTTCATAATAGTTTATTAATGTGGTTTTTAGATTAAATAATTTAAATTAGTAAACTATATTATTAGTAGGAATCAATTGAGTTAAATTTAAGTAATTAAAATTCCATTTAAGATAAGACTAATATACCCCTAATTCTAAGTTTAATTAACCAAACCCTAAGGGTAGACATGGTCATTTGACAACCAATGAAGGCAATTTTTCCATATCCCTCATCTCTTTTTCTTCCTGTTGACAGCAACTCTTTTCCTCTCAAATAACCAGTTAACTAATTCTTCTACCTTGCCCTCATTTAACACAATGGCCAAAGTTACCCTCTCATGAGAAAAATCCCATCATCATAAGCTATTGTGCAAGGGCTTCTAATTTTCTTGACATCAAATAAACACTACCACGCTCATACAACTTTTGAGCCCACTTCTCCCTTTGATGCTGGTGCTTCTTCACATTTTTCAAATTGATCATCTCTCGCCTATCATTGTTTAAATCGAGTACAGTTTCCTCATGATTCAGATTGGTTATTTTCTTTTTTGGGTCTTCTAATTCTTTTGCACTGTCTTGCACAAATAATTGAAAAGCAAGTGCCAAATCTAGATCATTTACAGCTGCCTCTAACATACCTACATCTTACACTTCATGACTAGAGGTAAGATTGTCCATTGACATTGCAAGAGCTCATTGTAAGAGCGCATTCTCATCATCCGTCAAAGCATTTCTTTTGTTGTCAACTTTAGAAGCTGTAACCTTAGCACATTCTATCATAGTTGCATCCTATGAGCTAGATAGTTGTTCCTCTCCTTTTTCTTGCTTAGCATCCTCCCCCATAGATCTTTTGGTAGCTACTTCTCTCTTCCATCTAAAATCTAAGAGCATGGGCCAGTTTAGGATCAAGATTGGGATTTACACAAAATTTAAAGCCAAAGACACCATAACTGTAGCAATAAAAAAACTACTTGTACCTTCCCCATCCCCTAGTGAAAATGGGTATTCTAATAAATGCATCAAAAAGAGCATTTGGACCATGAGGAACATGAACTATGTGGCTGGTATTATTTAACAGCAGCAAAAAGAGCTTCCAGCTTCTCTACCTTCCCATCATCATCTTTACCAAAATCAACAATATCAAGGTCTACAATGTTCTTTTTGAACTTCTTTCCAATCACCTTTAATGCTTTCTTATCATGTTTGATAGGGTTATTAGTAAAACAATAATCTTATGTTACTGCTTTTTGTTCTAATGATACTTAAGAGCCAATTGAGCAACCTGGGTACCCGCAGCTAAGTTCATCTCACCACCTATTCCCAAGCCATATAAGCAAGCTAGGATCTTGCTAAGGTTGCTAGTATGCATGACCAAAACATGAACCCCTTTTAGCCATTGTGAGAACACCCATAGTATTCTCTAGATTAGACTGACTTTTAGCACCACAAATAAGGTTCACAGCATCAGCTTGAGAAAAGTAGTCACCATTTTGTATCCCTTCTAAATTATCAATATAGATCATTATCGCCTCAAGCACTATAGCAAAGGAGTGTAGTAGAAGTGAAGAATCAAGTGAGAAATAGAGAGAGGAAATGAAACTGAGAGAGTAGAAGGGATTTTTACTTGTTTAAGAAATAAGACGTTACTCTTGGTTTATGTGTTTGGTCATGGTTTCTAATCAAGAAAAGGGAGGGGCATAATAGACCTTGTGCTACTATGCAGCATGAAGGAGGCTATAATTATGATGCTCTTGCTTAAAGCCGAGGTACTTTTTTTTAACTTAAGTATTTCTATTTTTTTTGTGTCTTTTATAGATGCCTCAACTTTATTAATGATTTTTTCTTTTTTCTCGTGTTTTTTTTAGCATAGTTTCACAAAAATGGTCTTTAAGGAATTTATAGCTGAATAAAATCCAATGGCATGGGTGAATATTCTAGTAAAATGTGAATTCAAAACTATGACGCTAAACCTAATGTTTAGAAAGGTTAATTATGGATGAAATTTATGACTTCAAGGTCTATTTAAATGTGACTAGTAATGACTACTTTTATAGTCATGGGGAAGGGATGTGTTGGTGAAAAGAGCCAAGTTGAAGATGAAGATAAATCGGAGATGGCAAGTTGATTCGGCAATTGACATTTTGATAGAGGTAGTGAGGCCGAGTTTAGATAGAGATAAATACTATAATACCGTCTCAGTGGCTCAGCTTTTGTGTATGATATTACAGATGTGGGCTATTGAGATTTGGTTTTCTTAGTTCCTAATACTGTATGTTTAATGGGGCTAAAAGAAATTTCATGGTAAGGGTTAACATATCAAATCTGAGTTTCATTATTATTATTGTCTTTTCTTACTTTCCTTATCTACTTTCCTTTGTTCTAGTTAGTTGTATTCATCTCTATATTGTGGAATAAGTTTGAAGAAAACAAAAATATATATTTTTTTAGTTTTTACTGGTATCCTTTAATTGGATCATATTGAGTTCTCCTCTTCTATCCTTACCTACTTTCTCTTTTCCTTTTTTTTTTACCTTTTTCCAACTTTAAGATGTTTAGTTCTAGTTTTTATTTGAACTTATACTATGCTTATATTGTTTAACCTGGAGGGTATATATCCCTTATTGATTTTCTTACCTATTCTTTATTAGTGTTCTAAATATATTTTACTCATTCATTACGTGTGATATATCAAATATAAGCTTTTACTTATATATGTATACTCTTTTATAACTATTATTAATGATTTCAATTTGTGACAGATGCTTGATATAATTGCTGACTTTTATCTATAATTAATAATTATTTACATTTGTGAACTACACTTTTTAATGCTTAACATTTTGTTAAGTTGTATTTATTAGATGAGATTATTTTTCTGCTTTTCTTTTTCACTATACACTACTTTCTTCCTTCGTTTACTAATATTTACTATACTTTTCCTGTATTTATTTATTAATTTACATTTAAAGTTTTTTTCTTGATTCACATATCCTTTATTCTTGGTTGAATATGTATAGTTTTGCTTTCTTTTTATTGAGATTTGATAATTTTTGAGTTTTAAATTCTTAAGTCTTACATTGTTCTGGGTATGCATTATGCTATATTTAATCATTTCTAATTTTTTACTGTCATATGAGTAACTTTTATTATTATGTATCCATTATTTCGGATTCTATTTATCATTGGGTTAGTAATGGTTTACTATAGTTTAGTGTTTAACATATATCTAATTTTTATTTGAGATTATATTCATTATTAGATATTGAGATCATTAGGCTTTAGGCTATCTTGCATTCATTACTGTTATTGCTTCAATTAAGTATAATTTCACATAGACTTACTAATATAATTATAATGATAGTCTAGCTGTGTAAAATAGCTTGATTTGAGTTATTTATCCTTACATCTTGCTTGTTTAATTTTTCCTTAGTTTGTATGAATTCTATTACATTTTTCTTCTATTTTCTATTTACACAGGTTTTGGAAAAAAGAAAAAAGGGAGATTTTTTTAGCTCATCAATTTTATATTTTTAAATTAGGTTTTCTCAATACTTACTATTTAATTAATCTGTTCCTTTCACATTACCAACATTTTCCTGGGATTTTTGTTTACTAGTAAATGATTTTAGGGCTTTTATGGCCTATTTGATTATTGACCCCTATGACTTCATCTTGCTGAATGTGTTTTTTTAAGGGTTACTACTTCTTATAGGTATTGATTGCTTATTTTTCTCTTTTCTAGTCTTATAGGCTTTAGAAATATTATTTTTATAATATTATTTTATCCTTATTCTTTTTCTTAATTAATCTTCTGTTTCGATTTTTTTATTGACTGCCTTCTTGTTTTTGTTTTATTGGCTATTGTTGCTATTGTATTTTTGCCAACCTTTAATGTCCTAATTTAACTATTATCATCCTATTTTAATAGTTATATACAGATGACTTTTTTTAAAACTTTATATTACCTTGTCTTTATGTGTAGGTTAGGCTTATATATACTTCCTACTCAATGTAAGGAATTATGCCTTCAAGCTTCTTAACTTTTTTATTCAACCTAAGCTAAGTTTCTTTTTTTGTTGCTATAACTGAGGATTGAGTGGCCATGGTTAGAGATGAGGCCTTTAGCTTTGTTGCCTAAAAAAAATCAAGCTAAGTTTTCTTATTTGCTACTCTGTTTTCCTTTTTATATGTGTTTAAGGTTTTTTGGGTTGTTAGTGCTGGTAAATGTTTTTAGGACTTTTCTACATGTGCTTATTTATTTGTAGTGATGACTTTATTTGATCTTGTTATTTGCTAACTTTTCTAAATTTGAGCCTTTTATTTGTCATGTTTAATGTTTTTTGTTCAAATGATTGATTACTTAATCTCCTATTTTAGCCAGTAAAGACTTATCTTTTTGATTTATTCATTTATTGATTTAATATGTGTTGATATTTTTTGGATAGTACTGCTATACCAATTAAAGAACCTCACACTAAGGCCTAAAATTTAAGAAGCTCCTGCTTATAAAGTTTAGATACTACATATGTTCCTTTGAATATTTATGTTAATTTATGATAATTCTTATGGCTTATTTCTTCTTGTATACATTTGTATATATTAAATTTTCTGTAACCTTAGATTTGCATCTTATTACAAATGAAAACTAAATTTTTTTTTAATCAAAATTGCAACTTGTCCCTATACATTCCTAATACCTTACTATGGTAACTTGGATGGGCTACTTTTATGTTTATAATTAATTCTTTGATTATTACTAAGTTTGACCTTGTTTTATATATCTATAGGATGGATGTAGTTTCAATTGTAATTTCCTATGCCTATTATGGCTTATTTATTTCTAGAATTATTATTTTAATTTAAAGAGTGGGTTTTTCTTTTTGTTTATTATTATTTTTTTGCTATTTAGATTTAGTTTTATTTTTAGACAATACTTTAATCATCTAATTTCAATGGATTTGAAGTTGAACTTATTTGGCTATACATTTTCAACAATTTTTAATGGTGAGAATTGAATGTAGATTTAGATTAATTATAGGAAAATATAGATCTATCACATCATAACATCTAGAATCTATGTAGTGCATATTTATAATAAATTTAATATCTCAAAATATTTAGGGAGCATTTGATCATTGTTGACCTTCTCCATGTACCATAAAAGTCATATCTGACTTTCATAATACATATAGAGATGGGTCTCCCAATAATAACACATAAAAGATGAGATAGTTGAATAGATCAAACACTGACCTCCTCTAATATTTAGAAATCAATTTCTGACTTTTAAAATGTTAGAGAGAAACTATCCAAAATTTAGAACGTCACCTTTTTTTTACTTTTAGAAGCTTACTGAAGATAATATTTTCCCTGCTAGCTAATTCTGCTCCTCTACTGCATTTTTTGATTTTCTTTCTTTGTTGTTTTCTCTGTGATTTCTTTCTTTTATCTATTATGATGTATGTCTTACTCCCCTTTTTTGTATTCAGTCCTCTTTTTCTTTTCTATTCTCTCTTTTTTTTTACTCTATTTTTCTTTTTCATTTCTCTTTCATTTTCTCCCCTCTCCTTTTTTTTTTCTATTTGTCCCCCCTCTTTCTATTTTGTTCTTTTTTTTTCTCCCTCACCTTGCTACATTTTCTAGCTTTTATACTTTTATAGTGTCATTTTTGTATTTTTGAGGAACAATAATTTTACTGTTCATTTACTATTTTATTGCAGATTTTTATTTCACTGTGCATGATTTTTTTTGGTGTTGGATTGGGCTGCTAGATTAAGCTAGGCTACTGGGCTTGGGTCTACTTGCTAGATTTATGGGTTGGTCCCAGTGTTGGGCTGGACTAGGCTTGGGGCTAATGGGCTTGGGCTATTTAAGCCTAGTAGCTCTCTTTTTCTTTTTCTTTTACTTATGTAACTTAAAAAAAAATTTAATATACTCCTTTTTTATTTTTTATGGTTTTGTGATCTTGTAATTAATATTATTTTCTTTTGTAATTTTCTTTAATTAATTTCTTTAATCTTGTAATTAATAGTATTTATTGGTAATTGGTAGTATCTATTTGTTAATACTCTTAATGCATCATTAGTGACTTATTTTCTAGTTCTTAACTTTAATTAATAACTTAATTATATAAAAATGAGGAATTTAATATCACCAATTACTTCATTTAAATCCTTTTAATAATAATATTTAAATTAACTAATTACTATAAATTATCGAGTCATATATTTATAAGTCTTATACAAGCAATAATAATAATCATATTATTATCACCCAAATTTTTATAAATGATTAACACAAAACAAAGTTATATTAATGATCTATTTTTTTAATTAATCCTTTTTAGTAGTATAAATTATTTAGGTCGGACGAAAATGGGTATCTACAATAGGCCTTAACACTTTATATGTGTTTGCAAAGAAAAAAGAACATAGGTAAGTACATTTTGACCTATGTCTGCACTGACCTAAAAATCACACACATTATATCTGCACGGACTAAGTTGCCCTAGTTTACATAGACCTCTTGCAAGCAGCAACACAATAGCAAACACATAAAACAATATAGATGCAGCACAACACAAACAAAATTATAGTAGACACATGTTCACACGGACCTCAAACAGAGGCACCACATGGCCGCACAGACTCCAAATAACACTTCATTGAGTTTGCACAGACCAACTATCATATAGCATGCAATGAGCCTCAAATCTTATTCTAAGCACATTGGAAAAAAATAAACAAAAATGAAGGTCTGGATGGACCATATTCTCCCTTACTTATCAAGTCCATATTGACTTGACAAAGTAGAAGGCATTCATAGTGAAGAATGTGACAATTAGAATGCCTAAAATGCCTAGAAAACACAAAATAGAATAAAGGAGGAAACAAATACGCACTTGGGGGTAAGTTTCTAAACACACATGCCCCAAAAGGTCTGCCAAAATAGATGTCAGAGCCCCAAACAAAATGTCGTTCATTAGAGCAATGTTGTGCACCTAGTTTACCTTCATAAAGGGTATGAAACCCTCAAAAATAACATTGTCATATCCTTGACATGGACCGGGTATGTTAAAAGAGGTGTTGTCGACATCAAAAGGGTTGTTGATGGTGTTAGAGGCAGCGAGAATACCACTAAAGTGTCACCAGTTATTGTCTAGGCACCGAAGGATTTGCCAGATTGTGACGAATCCATAGAGAGGAAAGAATAGTGAGAAAAATGAGAAAAGAAACTAGAGAAAAATGAAATAAATAGGAGAAACCCAAAGGATTTCATTTATCGTGACACATCTGCATAGACCAAGGACCTTAACTTTTCCAACCTAAGCCTTAAGTCTATACAAACTAAGGACCTTAACTTTTCCCACCTAAGCTTCAAGTCCGTATGGACTAAGTACCACTCTTGCCTAAGCCTCAAGGACCAATTTGGCATCTAGCTTACCATTCCTTTATATTATTCACATGGACTAATAACAGCCTGTGTAACATGGTTTATATGGCTTTTCTTTATCTGAGGCATCCAATAACACGGCCCCAAAACACTAAGAAATTCATCCAATTAATTTCATAGTAGGAGACAAGCCCAAGACATAGCGAAACCTGCACTCAAAGAAGAGAATACAAAAGGAATAAATTGTATAAGAAAATTTATATGTCATTTTCGGTCAACTGACCAAAAATAGTTTTCTCTCCAATATTTTTTCCAAAAATTCATCAACATTTATTACTAATCAACTAATGCATTTTTTTTATTCAGCTTTGAGGCTAATAAAATGAACAGGATTTTGTTTAAATAAAAAATACATGTAAATAATCCTTTTTTTTATTCAATTTTGAGCTAATAATTGGGATTTCACCCCAATCTCAGTCAAATACCACATATTTGCGCCATTACAAATATTTTTTCAACTTATGAAAAACATTTTCAAAGCTAAAAAAATGTGTTATTTCAGCTATAGAAACAAAATTGATCAAAATTGGTTAATCTACTTAGTTTCACTAATAGATTCAACCACAATGTTGTTCATCTACATATGCCAAGTGATCCTTAGCTTTCCCTTTGAGGATTTCAAATTCCTTATTTTCATCTTCCTTTATCTCATGAATAACTTTGAACTAGTCCTCAAAGCCTTCTTGAAGAATAACCTTGAAAAAGTGTGGTTTAGCTACCTTTAAACCTCTACCTAAGAAAAAGAAAGCAATAAGCCCCTAACAATTGCTCTATATTTTAATTTCAATGCACAAATTTAGCTACATGCTAATTTGTGCCACCATGTCCAATTAACATCATTAAGCTTCTCTTTTTTCACTTATAGTATTTTTTTTGGAATTCAGGTACTTGCTCATTCAAATCATCATCAGACTTCATTTTTTGCACTTATAATATTTTCTTTGGGATTTAGCTAGTCACTAATTTAGTTCATCATCAAGCTTCTCTTTTTGCACTCGTAATGTTTTCATTGGGATTTAGCTACTCGCTAATCCATATCATCATCAAGCTTCTCTTTTTGCACTCATAATGTTTTCTTTGTGATTCCACTACTCGCTAATCCAAACCATCATCAAGCTTCTCTTTTTGCACTTATAATGTTTTATTTAGGATTCAACTACTCACTAATCTAGATCATTGTCAAGCTTCCCTTTTTGTACTTATAATATTTTCTTTGGGATTTAACCACTCACTATTCCAAATCATTATCAAGCTTCTCTTTTTGAACTTATGATGTTTTCTTTTAGATTCAACTACTCACTAATCCAAATCATCATTAAGCTTCTCTTTTTGCACTTATAATATTTTTCTAGACAATCGACTGCACACTAATCTAGGAACTTATTTTTCTCTTCCTTAGTATTTTACATTCTCACCATAATAATGATGGATTTCATCAACAATTCATAGAATATCAAGTACAACCCATCTTTACCCAATGAAAAAGGAAGCTTAATATCAAAAATTAGCAAGATTTAACCTAGTGTCCAATCCAATCCCAAATTAACTCGATTCGACTCCATATTCAATCCAAAATCAACAAGATTTGACTTCGTGTCTAATCCTAAAATATCCCAAATTTAACCCCGTGTCCAATCTAAAAGAAAAATATTTCAGATCTGACTCAGTGTTTAATCAGGATTTAACCTAATAAGCCAATCTAACTATACCACCAGGTTCAGCCTCACAAGCCAGTCCACCAACACCCTTGGGTTCAGCCTAGTAAGCTAATCCAATTATACCATTGGGTTCAGCCTAACAAGCCAATCCACCAACATCATCTAGTTTAGCCTAGCAAGAAAATCCACCATTATAGATAACATCTGCACAACCAAGTAAGTATCACTAACTCAAAGTATTTTATTATGCACTATTTCAATTTATGCATTTCATAGCACACACCAAAGTCGGGACAACTATAGATGCCACCACCTTTGGCCTAGAATGATAACTAGAGACAAGCTCTTAAGTAATGGCACAATCCCCTTAAAAAGCTGATCCGCATGAACTTATTTAGCATATAAATAAGGTCTACATAGACATACTTCACCTAGGTCCGTACTAGCCCAATCAGCTCTATCAAGCCCAAGGCCTATGGTTTGCCCAAACAAGTCCTAGCCCATGTCTATATAGACTAACTCAAACCTGGCCAAAAGCCTATAGACTGGCAGGAAGACATACCACTCAGGTCTACATGGACTAAGTAGTTGAGGTCCGCAGAGACTTACCAATAAATTCTTCCAGAAGCATGGGATCCTTCTCCAGATGATGAATTACAGTCTTGTAAGGACTCTACCAACTTTAGATAGGATATTTGCACCCTAGAGGCTATAAATACCCCTTTTAGGGTGTGAAAAGGGGAGAGAGCAAGCTTTCTAAAGAACAGTGTTCTAAAGTATTTTGAGAACACCCTTTCCATGAGATTAGGAAAGAACATTGAAGAGGATTCACTCTACTAGTCTTTTTAGCCATTTGCTCAAAATTATTTTCTTTTAAACTTTAACCTTTTGCCATTGCTTAAGAGTTTAATCACGAAGTAAGATTTGAGGCCCTCTTCTATATATTAGAGCATTTATTTTCTATTCCTTTGAGCCCATGATATCCCATGATTGGCTATCAATGAGGAGATCCTCAAATAATCCCCATATTGGTCATAAGAGTAGGCCACCTTTATAAATTATTTCATCACGTGTAGATTGACTTTAAGCATGTTTTAACTATTTTACCTTCTTGATAATCAGCTTATAAACTATGTTGTGAATATGCATAAGTCCACACGGACTCCCTTTTGTGAGGAACATAATTTGCAAGAACTTTATTCTTGTATTATTCTAGTTGTCTTTTTGTGTTTCTTGTTCATCCTATGCCATATATGTATTCACACATATTGGTGCATCTTATGAATGACACTAAAATATTTAGAGCATTTAGAATTGACATGTAATCTATAAGAACTCCCTCTCATGAGGAATGTAATTTGTTCAGACCCCTCTTTAAGCTTTGTTTTGATCTCTATAATGCCTATAAGTCAAAGATATGTGAATAGTACCTTCTAGGCTCAAAAAGTGTGCCTAGAGTGCTAAGTCACCTTCTTGAGGTCTGAGGTGGGGCATACTAGTCATGAAACTTTAAGGGGCTTAAAAATGATGAAATTGACTTAATTTAAAAATTTGTCAGAACCAATAAATTATTTTATGTCAAAATCTAGTAGGCCATAGGCTTAGATAGACTAAAGTTAGGAATGACTCAAGATGTGCCCTGACAGACCTAAAAATACCATACCTTAAAGGTTAGAAATTCCCTTGAGAACATTAGTAAAGGAATTTTGAAATTCTGAGGCTGTTAATTATTGTTTTCTTAATTTCAAGATTTTTATGTACATCGAGGAAATTGGTTAATTGTCCTATAGAAAGAATTTTGAAATATGATTTTATGAGGCCTTAAATAGGCCTAATTAAGGATTTTTAAAACTAACATTACAATTTTTAGAGGTTTGAGTGAATTTTAAAATTTTCCCAAATTTTTTATAGAAACTAAGCATTTTCAAAAAGCTCAGGTGACATGTGGGGCCATAATGCCACATAGGGATCCATTTGGCAAAGTCCACTCACTGCCTCACTTTTTTCTCCTCCACCCGATGCCTCTCTCTGTTTCTCTCCTCTATTTCTATGGCTTCTCAAGCTTAATTCATCCCTAAATTATCACAACAAATTCCATTAATATGTTAAGAATTGATTCTTAAAGGTTTAGGAGGCTATAAGCAAGCTTAGAGTTTAAGAAATTCAAGAAATACTAAGTGTACAAAAGAAAGGGGCTAAAAATTCAAGTTTGTGTGTAAGTGGTTTTCATTCAATTTTATTTTATTTCCTAAGGGATTTTATCATTTTTAGGGTGCTTATATTCATATATTTTCATTTGGTGGTCTATGGAATTTTTTATGATTTTTCTAAGCCATGGATAATGTATGTAAACTGAGGAATTAATGATCAACAAGGGAATTAGGAGTGCTAAAGTGTAGGCAAGACTCCAATTCAAGTGTAGGCATGTGAATTTAATGTATTTGAGGCATGCCATATTTATTTCAAGTGTAGTTGTGTGGATGTTGTATGGAAATTGTCGTCATAATAGGTAATGTGGGGGGTAATTTTGAACTAAGCTTATTTTGATGTTAATTCTATGATAATTGAGTGACTTGTAGGTGTTTTAATGGATAAAATGCATGGATAGGTATGGCCTCTTTTTGGCCTAGAGGTTGTGTGTAGGTGTGGGAGGTGTTAAGGCACATGTATATATGGTTTATGATGGTATATGATGTGTATGCTATAGATTTAATGGATTATATATGTGTATAGTGAGGAAAGGCATGGTCATGGTTATGTATTTAATGTGGCCAAGAGGTGTGAGTGGAGTGTATGGCATGTATGTTATGTATATAAAGTGTGAATCATGATACAAATTAGGTGTTGGCATAGGATTGTATGTATAGGTGGTGAATTTTGTTAAATATTGCATGTCGATATGTGTGATATGTGTGGCCGAGGCATGTGTATTTGTGTCATGGCATGGTATGTGTGGCGGAGGCATGTATGGGTTATATAATGGCATGGCATGTATGACATAAGGTATATACATGTACACATATGCTAGAATGATAATATATGACATGTATATGTGACAACCTACGAAAAAAATGCATGTATATGGCTACAAAACATGTATGGCCAAGAGGTATGCAATGCTCGCAAGTTAAAACTCTATGAATAATACCTCTAAGGCTCAAAAAGTGTGCCTAAGGCACTGGCTCATCTTCATGAGGCCTAAGGTAGAGTGTACTAGTCATAAAACTTTGAGAGGCTTGAAAATGATTTAATTTAAATATTTAGAAGAACCAATAAATTATTTTAGGATATAATCTAGTAGGCCATAGGCTTAGATCAATTCGAGCCAAGAATAACCCAAGATGTACCCGGACAAACCTAAAAATATCATAACCTAAAGGTTAAAAATTCCCCTGAGTCTATTGATGAAGGAATTTTTAAATTTTGAAGTTGTTTGCTACTTTTTCTTAATTTTAGGTTTTACATGTAAATTGAGGCAGTTAGTTAACTATCTTGTCAAGGGAATTTGGTCGTGAAATTTTATGAGCCTCTAAATGGGACTAATTAAGGATTTTTAAAATAAACACAAATATTTTAAGAGGTTTGAGCAAATTTTAAAATTTCCCAAAATTTCTTTCGAAATTGAGCATTTTTGGGGTGCCTAAGTGACATGTGTCCCCACCCAAGCCACCTCAGGTACAATATATACTCTATTGTCTAATTGACATAAATACATCACCCCTCTACCTTTCTCCCTTTTCTTCCTCCTCTATCTTCTAATGCCATTTCCACCTTTATCCCTCTATTTCCATGGCTTCTTAAGTTCTTTTCTCCCTTCAATTACCTCTAAAAATTCCATTGATGAGTTGTAAATTAATCTTTGAAGGGCTTAAAGACCATAAATATCCATAGAATCCAAGAAAATTCAAGGATTTCTTAAGTGTACATAAAGGGTGCTTGGAACCAACTTTGTGTGTGTAAGTGTTTCCTCCCTTTTTTTATTTTATTTCTTAGAGGATTTTACCATTCTAAGAGTGCCTATGTTCTTAGATTTCCATTTGGGAACTTATAGAATTTTTTTATGGATTTTCTAAGGGGAGGAGGCGTGTATAAAAGCATAAGGAAAAGAGAAGTTTAACAAGGAGAATAAAGGTGCCAAAGGGTGAGAAAGGCTTTATTTCAAGTGAAAGTGAATTTAATGTATTTGAGGCATGTCATCTAGAAATTATGTGCAAAGTATATAGAAATGGCGTATAGAACTTATGGTTAAGGTGGTTAGTGTAAGTAAAATAGTGTGTTATGCTTATATTATGGTTAATTCTATGTTAAATGAATGAATTGTGTGGTGATTATATGGAAGAAAGGAAGAAAGGGTATTAGCCTCATTTTGGTGAGAGGTTGGTATGTGTATGTGTGTGTGTTAAGTCAATAGCTTGAATTAGGTGGAAAAGTGATAGTTTCTAGTGTGTTTGATATAGAAATGGATGAGTTATACATGTGTATAGGGAAAACTGGAAGAGTTGGTGCTATGCCTTTGTTGGCCAAAAAGTTGCCTTGAGATATAGGCTAGGTGTATGGCAAGTTAACATGACACATTGAATGGGAATTGGTATGTTAGGGATGGCATTATAGGTATATGTGGTGACTTTAGTGAAACAAAGCTTTTGTTTGTGTGTGCTTGGTATGGCCGAGGCATGTACAAGGTTGGCTATGGCTTGGTTTTACTATTTGCACATGGTATGTATATG
>CANXYI010745840.1:0-12060 GCA_948208565.1 Hura crepitans | reverse complement strand
TTCAGCTAGTAACATAGTAGGACATTACTAGAGAAAATTTTATCTTTGGCACTCATATATATATATATATATATATATATATATATATATATATAAGGGTAAAGTAATGGCACTTATGTATGAAAGAGACGTAGTCATAAGTGTGAAAACATTTGTACTCTAACTTAGTGTATTATTATGACTGATATGTATGATAAACCAAATAGTGAGATGTATAATTTTTGCATGATGGTCATAATTTAATAACACATGATGTAATGTGATACTGTGTGTTTAGTTTGATTGAAATGTAATTATCTTGATAATGATGATAAAGAGGTTAACTGAGAGTAGTTGAAGGATTATATGGATTTAAGTGTTTTAGTGACACTGGAACTTTTTATAGAAGTGCCTTCTTATATACTTGAAATTTTGGGTTTTGACCTAGACAACTAGTGTACTGCCAGAATTTAATTAACTCTAATTAATCATCTAAAAATTGAATTTCATAATGTTTTAAATAAAAGTAGGCTAAAGTAGCATAAAGATGGGTGACCTTTGGGAAGTTGCATCTCTTGTTCATTTCAGCCATGGATGTGTAAGGAAGTGTTACATTTAGTGGTATCAAGGTGGGTTTAGGTGATTCTAGGTGAAAAACTACATGAGTGCCATAAGATTACAAATAAATATTGATATTAGATACACTACTAACTAGCTAAGGAATGTTTCCCTTATGGGTAAGACAAAATGAAAAAGTGTATTTTCTTAGAGAGAGAGATAGATGATGGAAACATTGTTGTGATAAGTGCTAAGATACCTCTTCCTCCTATAGAGATATTATTGTGATAGCCTTAGGTTGGGCTAAAAACACCTTTGAAAGAGTAAAAAATGTGGAAGCAATAGATTTCTTAGTGAGAAATGATAAATGAACCAACTAAGACCATAAGACTTACGTGAGTATTTAAAAGAAAAGCTTAAGACATTGCCTATTCTAAGAGATTACAATGTTATAGGCTAAAGTGTTATGATATTGGTGTGGTGTTAAAGCTATAAGAGACTCTCCCCAAGGTTGGGAAAGAGTGATGAATTTAAGGTAGGATGAATAACCATTGAATTGTGAGAATAGTTGGCTTTAGGAAGTTTTAAAGCCAGAGCACAACAACTCGTCAATTGATGTGTGATTAAGTGATAAAGAGAAAATTTTCCAATTGGTAGAAATGTTAAATGAGTAGAATGAGTCAAATTTTAGCCTTAGGTTGTATAAGAAGTCCTAAAGAGGCTAAGAAACTTGATGGTATGGTATTCAATAATAAAAGAATGTTCTAATGTTAACTAAAGAGGATACTTAGAACCCATTATTAGATAAGGTATATACCATAAAAAGGCATACTTGAAGAGAAGAATTATATACATAGAGAGAATCTAATAGTAGTAAAGAGGTATTCTAAAAGAATGTTAGACACAAATGACAAGGACATGCATAACGTCCAAAAAATCTCATTATTATGAATAGTACTTACCGGGACATGAATAGTACTTTCTCGAAGCCTGGAGTACTAATCCTACTAAATGGAAGTATCAATCAAAAAATAATTTTGGGTAAAATTTGAAGTAAAAACAAAGCCATTTAGGTGGTTCAAAATGATATTTAATTTTTATGATAATGTCACATGAATAGTGACCTAGTTTTAGCTGAATTGTAAAAATATTCTAAAGTTGCTAAAAAAATTTAAGGATTGGTAGAACCTAATACTCAGATATTCCAAATAGTCCAATGGCACTGGAATTGGAATTTTTAGAGTTTGGGAAGTATTTTTACTAAATCAAGAAAAATAAAATAATGGCATTTTATTTGATTTTTCATTTTTTTTATCTATGATTTTAAAAGGGTTATGAGGCATTAATAATAAGATTTTAAGTGAGGTTAATTAAGGGTAATTGGAATGGAAATAAGAACAAAAAAGTTGTTGGATTTAAGAGGAAATTTTGCTAATACTATAAAAGGGGTCAAAATTAACTAATTTGGTCAAATGTGGAATAGTTCATCCCTTCCTCTCCTCCCTCTTTTTGTCAACACACTCCCTCCTTAATAACAGTGTGATTTTCCTTTAAACTTTCAAATATCTTCAATTTCTCAGACCCAATCAACACCAATAAACTTTAAAAACTCTTAAAAGCTAGTAGAAGTGAGAAATCATGAAAAAATCAAAAGATTTGCTTAGTTTGGGTCTTGGTGAATAGTGAACATTTTTTGTTGGGTTAAGTTTTTTTGAGTTCCAATATTTTTCCCATGTTCTATAGGTATCCAAAAGTTTATATATGTAGTTAGATTTAATTTTTCAAAAGTATTTGATTTTATATGAATTTTACAAAATTGAATCTATAATTGGCAATTGACTCGAGTGAGAATCGAAAGGATAAGGGTAAGGCGAAGGCATGAGCATGATCATAATCACCTAATGAACTTATAGTGAGTGAATTTTGGAAATTTAGTGTTTGTATGTATGTGCATGCATTTATAAGTGTATGCACATAAATATGGAAATTGTGAATTTTAGTGTAATTACTGCAATTATAGGTTTTAATGATGTTTGTTTATTTTATTAAGTGGAAGTAAATGCTTGCAATGATAAGAAAATGAATGGCATCAGAGTGTGTGTTGTAGGCCAAAATAACATACATCACAAATGCATATCATGAATAACACACCTATTCATAGTATATTATTATGATGAGAACTAAATCAAGCATACTACATTATGTTTTGGACATAGTGACAAAAGAACATAAATTGCCTTAAACACATAATTGACATCATATAACATAAATTTCACTTTAAGAGTCAACAGTAGCATGAACAAAGTTAACTTCCCTAGATACATATAACCAAAGCACCCCATCACTACATGAAATTTATGTTTATTTCCATCATCATAATATTTACATCAATTTATGTTCATAATGCACACCATAGCATTACCTAACAAACATCTTTCATTATAAACATATGTATGCAATAAAATATTTGTCATGCACTAAGAAACATTCGGCCAAAAGCACATACACACACTTAAGCTATTACTTTAAACATCTTTCATGCATAATGTAATATTCACATAAGGGCACAGCATAATTCAACATTTATTCAAAAAAATCCATAACAAATTTTATATCATATAATAAGTGTAGTTGTATGCCTTATAATAATACAATTCATGCTCAAACTAAACGTATAAATTTTATTATCATATCATTAAACTATATACATACAGAATAAATTTCAAGTAGTTTTTACAAATATTATTCTCATACTCTTTAATCCAACTCCCATTTAATGACTATACTACTCCATTTCATCATACCACGAGATTTTTAAGCATATATACAAAACTCATTTTTCAATGCCCATGACATGACTAAGTATGTACATGCTAGCATATGCATCAAATAGGTAACACATTTAAATCAAAGAATAAACATACTATATCACAAATGCATTATCAAATATCCATAATTCCTTTGTTCAAAATTTAAAAATAAATCATATCCCTATAATTTACATTACATGTGCTTATAAAAGTTCAAAACAATATGTAAAGTCTACCTATGGAGTTATTTACCTTCAGTTTTTAGATACAAACAAATATACAATTTCACTTAACAAATCTTTACAAAACAATTTGAATCACAAACGTGCATACCCACCAAATCTTTAAAACCTTACTAAGTCTACACCTATGTAAGCTAAACTAATGATACATTGAACAATTTCTTTTAACATATATTCATCGCATGCACCTATTTCTAGCATGTTTTTAATTGACATATATTTAAACACATGTTTAGTCTTATTAAACTTTAAATAACGAAGACACATAATACTATTATTTATATAAAAAAAACTTGGATACTTACTTGTTCAAGTCCGGCCAAAATTTTCTTTCAAGTCCGGCCAAAATTTTCTATGCTGCATTTGTTTTTTTTCTTCTAAATTTTCGAAAACTTTAACTTCATAGCTAGTCTTTGTGAGCCTTTCTTTCTACTCAATTTCTTCATTTTCATACCCCTTACAATGACACATATATACCTACATAGCAAGCACTAAAAATTAAAATTTTTGACCCATTTGAAGCTCAAAATTCTTTGTCTTAGCCCTAAAATCAACTTTCCACTTGCTGTAATTTAGTCATGGCCCTTCTTTATCCTTTCATGTTATATTCTTGGAAATTTAAATTATGGCAACAAATATTCTTACAAACTGAAGAATTTCATTCCTCCCTCTACTACCAACAAACTCTATTATCCCCTCTACATATTGCTACTATATATGCATCATCTATTGTCATTCTCACTATCTGTTGGTGAGTAAATTAGCAACAACAACAACTTTTGCTATTTTGTTATTGCTCATTATGCCATCAAAAGCCCTCTTATCTTTGTTTCATTCTTCCTTCCATTTTTCTTCTTTTCCTTTCTTTCTTTCCTCTTTCTTCTAATTTCTTTGCATCTAATTATATAGCCAAAACATGCCACTCCTTCACATCATAGCCATGATAGTAGTAGCACTAGTTATATTACTACTACTATTAAACTTAGCTTTTGAACATTAGTTGGTTTCTCTTTATGCTGTTATAACCTCAATTCTAGCTATTGCTCTCTACCTTGTTAACCCTTCTCTAAAATTTCATACTAGAATCAAAAACCTTTTAACATTAATTCCTTTTCCTTCTATAGATGTCTTAATCATTTGCCACATTTGACTACCTAATCCATTAAGGAATTCTCCCCATAAACCTTTAATTTCAAACATAACTCCCTCACTCTCTGTCGTTCCTTATTATTCCTCTTTCACTATTTTAGGTTACAGCCCTCTTTTCTTTCTCAGTTCTTTCTTTCTTGATTTATTGTTGCTTCTTCTTTTTTTCCACTTGTCGCCACTGCTACTTTTGACATTGACACTATAACTATTAATGCTAGCCCTACTAGGCTAATGGCATCGCACCAACGGTGGTTCTCTGCCACACTCCCTCTTCTTTCTTTTTCTTCTTCCCATTTTCTTTTTAATTTATTAAGTGGCTACCAAGTTTTTGTCAAAATATCTTAATAAACTTCTCCTTTTTAAATCCTTATTTTTATTTTTTTAATAATACCTATATATATATATGTGTGTGTGTGTGTGTGTGTGTTTATTTGTGTACGTGTGTATGTTCCTTTTTTTTAACTTTCATAACTTGTTCGGGACCCATAAAATTCCAATCTCGATGAATTTAATTCCTTTAGAAATATTTAATATTGGGTAATGAAATTCCTAAGCACTCTAACACTAATGCATCATTATTAGCTAAATATGTAAACATAGGACTTGTCATAAAATCCTCAAATAAATCAAAGTAAAAACTCCAATTTACTAGTTCAAGTCTAAACCATAATTCACCATAAAACTTTCCCCTTCAATTTTTTAATCTTTTTATTGACTTTATTTTTGAACCATAACTCTCTCTTGATCACTATAAAATAATCCTTATAATTTGCCCAATTAGGATACTTTAAATTTCAAGGTTCTATAAATGAACTCGAGATTTCTAGATGTTATAATGCATTTTATGTGTATAAACTATGTGACTAAGAGATGTGCATCTGTGAATTGATATGAACTGACATGAATGTAATGCCCTACGTAGGTCAGTTTATGCTTAATTCTTAGATAAATAAATGAATGAATCTTTTCTAAAATGTATGAATGAATGTAACTCTATGCATGTTACTTATCTTTTGTGTTCTTAAGCTATGTGAGCTATATAATCAATATCTAGATAAGGTGTTTATGCTAAATGATGAATGATAATACATGTAAACCTAATGAATTTTTTGTACCTTATTCTTTTCGATGAGTATGTTAGACTATGTGAATAACACATGTGTATATATGTTATATGCCTAAAGTGTGTGCCTAACACTGGATGCATTGATGCCTATTTAATGTGGCCTTGTGAATGAGCTAATATATGTGTAAATGTATGAACATGTCTTATAATTAGATGTGGTTACCTAGTTTTCTCTCAAAGAAATGAATGCACTCTATTCTATCTTAGATGAATGAGTGTGGAAACATAAAGGTGGTGAATGAGGTGACTCTAATGAATGAATGTGGTGATTGAATGATTTGATGTGATTATGTCATGAATGGATATATATGTATCTATTAACTACATGCCTACTTAAATGGATGTGGGTGAATAAATTTAGTGATAATGGTGAATAAATGAATGATATGCACATTGGTTCCTAATTTTCTCTAAATAAAGGGATGTGGTGAGGTACACATTCTACTATCTAAGGAATGGATAATGTATTGCTAATTATTGCAGTGATGTATATGTTTTTGCTTATTTTCTTTTAAATGAATAAGGAATCTGAATGAATGATGAATGCATGTATTATAACCTTTTCCTATATAAGTGAATGAATGAATCCTTTCTTATAATGAATGAATGCATCTTTCACTATGACAAATGTATAGTGAAGGCAGATGTATGTACAAGCAAATGGGTATCATTTTCCTAAAAAAGAACTATGAATAAATCTTTTCTTAGAATGCAAGAGAGTAAATCTACATATTTTTTGGATAAATGTATAAGTGATTATGTATCTAAATATATGAACTAGTACATATTCTATTATTTAGATCGCTCTCCTCTTAGACTCATCATAAGAAAAACTTAGGTTTGATGAAAGTGAAGGTACAAAGTGGTAGGCTAGGTTGGGGTGATTAAGGAATGAAAGGGAGGTGTAGAGAAGTAGGTTGAGTTAAGATGATAAGTTAAATGTGCCATGATGGTGGCGAGCAAAATGTCAATTTGATAAGGAGAGCATTTAAGCATGTGTGAAGAATGAATGATTGTGATGAACAAGTGATAGAGAATGCAAATGTATATGATTGCACAGCATGGCATCCTTGTTATTAGTTGGTCCAAGGATTTTTCAACTAAATATTCTCTCTACCTTTAATTTTTACCTAAATCACCCTTTACAAGTTTTCAATCGGTATGCTCTAATTTTTGCCTAGGCAACCCTTTTTAATTTTTCAACCTAGTGAGCATTTCTTTTTCCTTTTTAGCTTATCCATGTTTGGTGTAGAACTCATTATGTGAGATCTAAGATAGGTTAGAAGTTTTTCATGTTGTTTTAGATTGACTGGATCTGAACTTGCATTCTCTAAAATGGCTAGATATATTTTGAACCTCATGATAAAGTGTTTGAAATTTCTTCAAGAGGACCATTTAAAGTTTCATGGCTTCAAAGCATGCATTACTAGGAGATTAAGGGGGTTTCTCCATTTAATTGATGAATTATGTGAATGCTAGCTTCATGCTCCTTAGAATCTTGAATCTTTGCACTTCAGCTATATGTTGAATGTTATCCTTTTGACCTTTGCAAGTACTGCATTGATGACATCCCTATTATTAGCCAGTCTAAAGATTTTCTTGGCTAAATATTTTCTCTTAATTTCCTTAACTTTTGCCTAGGCTCATGGTCTTGGTTTATCGGCCTAGTGAGAATTAGAAAACTTCTCTTTTTTTTTAAATGAGGGCAACCATGATTGAAAAGAGAATGCTTAGTTATTCGAGGCTTAAGATAAATCCTTTCATTTTTATAAGCTTTAGAGTTTTAAAGTTTTAGAGCCTTCTAACCTTTGGATTTTTATGTGCATAAGAACCAAAAAAAATGTTTGTTATTTTATAATAATTCCCACGAGCTTTTAGGCTTTGAAAAAAATGATTATACAAAACTCTTTTTGGAAAAACTAAATTTGGTGCTTTAATCTTTTAGAGCTTGCTGACTCATGCATCTCTTAAGATTGAAGAAAAGCATTTATTTGCATTTAGTTATCTCCAGTTTGTTATTTTCTTTTCATCTCTCATCTCACATTTTAGGATCTTTTTCATGCCTTGTAATAAAAGATGAAGTCTTGAGCTTTATAATTATGTGTAGTAGGGGTAATGTAACGACCCAAAAATCTCAACTCTTATGAATAGTACTTCCCGAGATAAATAGTGCTACTCAAAACTCAAGCCTCACTAAGCATACTGACGGGGAGCATTAATTATGAGAGAATTTTGGGCAAATTTTAAAGCCAATCTGAAGTCATTCGAATGGTTAAAAATGCTAAATAAAATTTTACAGCAATGTTGTAGTGACCCAAAAATTCGACTCTCATGAATAGTACTTCCCGAGATGAATAGTACTTCTCGAGACCCGAGTCGCACTAAGCATACCAACTAGAAGTATTAATTACAAGAGAATTTTGGGCAAAGTTTAAAGCCAATCCGAAGTCATTCGTATAGTTAAAAATGCAAATTAAAATTTACAATAATGTTTTATGAATAGTGTCACAAGCAAAGCTGAACTGTAAAATAAATTAAAAGTTGCTCAAAATAATTCAAAAATATTACAACCTAAAAATAAAATATTCTGAATAGTCCAATAGCTTTGGAATTGGAATTTTCTGAGTTCGAAAACTATTTTTACCTAATTTTCGAGACAAAAAATAGATTAATTTTTTGAGTTATTGCTAGAATTTAGGCATGAGATTTTGAGAGGATTTAAGGCTTGAATTTATGAAATTTTAGGGATAGGAATGATGGAAAACCAATTTTTCTATCGGTTATAAAAAATTTTTGAAGTAAAGAAAAATATTATTATTGAAAACTATATAAAGGGCAAATATTCCATCCTCCTACACACACACATAAATCACCATCCTCCAACCACCACTCCAAATTTTTGCCCCCTTCATTCCCTGTCCTTCTCTTCTTAATTTCTCTCTCTTTAAAGAGACCCACCATGTAACCTTACACCTAAAATGACAAGCGTTCCGAGATGAGTTCATAGACACGAAAATCGTCCGTAATGGTAGAGTATTGCGGGAGAAAAATTGAAAAGAAACTCGAGGTGAATAGTCACTTTCTCTCTCTTAGGATTTCTTTTTTTTGAAAATTTTATTTTTCATGGGTTCCTAGGATGTTATAGAGTGTGTATCTAGGCTCGTAATATTTTTCTGAGCTCTAGATTATTTTATATTATTTATTAAAATTTGTACCTATTTGAATTCGTAGGTAAAACAATAACTTGGGCCTCATGAGGTAAGAAAAAGGCATGAGATGACTTCAAGGGTCCCGTATGACCTAGTTAAGTAAGTCTAATCACTTTAAATTGGCTTAATTACTCATTTAATACATTATGTATAATATGGCATAATTGAAATAAATGTTAATAAATACATAAAAAATGAAATAAATGCTATAAAAATTATTTGTGACTTATGACATGTTAAATGTATAATATGTGATAATTTGGTGTGTTCAAATGTGATGAAAATTATGAAAATGTGATTTTTAGCTATAAGTGCATTATGTATGTGAAAAACCGAAAATGCCATATTGTGTGTTTTTGTCTAAAAATGTATAAACATGGTATCTTTGTGAATTGAAACATGTATAAATTATGTGTTAAGTGCTAGAATGCCATACCATAAGTGGTTATACTTATATACAGCATTATGCCTAATTGCACCGTAAAGTGCACTAGTGTTCATGCAGGTGTTCTTATCGATAAATGATTTTGTGTATTCATGAATGTAACATGTTGATATGCTTAAATGGATTTTTGACATATGATGGATATTTTGTGTGTGGTAAATGCATGATGAAGCAGGAAAATGGTAAATTATAGGCAAATATGGAAAATTTTCATGATATGAACATTTGCATCGATAATTGTGACTTTATGTGATGTATTGAAATGTTGAGTACCCCGATGTCATTACACCTAGGAAAATGGATCCTATAGGTGTAATGGACATCGATAGGACTAAGTTGGCCAATTGTACATACGTAGACCATTCAATGGTGCATTGAGGCTAATGATGATATTTATGTGAATATACTAAAATGAAATGTGAAATTGGGTAAATTGACATGTTTAATGATGCCTATATAGTTAGACAATCTATTTTGGATAGGTTGATTGGTCAATTAGGATTGTAGTGGCTGCTAGTATACCTATAGGAATGAGACCTACGGGTCATCGATTTACATTTCGATAGGCATGAGAGCCTTCAGGCCTAAGATTTATTTGCTAATATGCATGAGAGCCTTCAAGCCTAAGTTTACTTACCTATGTGGCATGAGAGCCTTCAGGCCTAGGTTTACTTACTTATGTGGTATGAGAGCCTTCGGGCCTAAGTTACACATCTATAGATATAGAGAGCCTTCGAACCTAAGTTACATATCTTCTAATATAGAGAGCCTTTAGGCCTAAGTAATTTCATTATCCAGTCTTGTTTAGTTGTCTTATAGATATGGGCATGGGTTAAATGACTAAAATGGCTTAAAATTGTACAAATTGAGTTTGTATGATAAATGGCCATAATGTGTGACCTATGGCTATAATATGATCAAATGACCCCAAAATGGTTTTGAGATGCTTGAATGTGATTATTTTTACTTTTATGAATAATTATAGTGATTATATGTGTATAAGTCTCAAATACTGATATGGACAGTTATAAGATGCATTATGGTTCTTATGACCAGCAAATAGGTATGTCACTAATAAATGTGATACATGAGTTCGGTCGGACATTCTATAATTGTTAGGATATGATTTAACTTTTGCTGTGTATTATGGCCTATAAATGGTCAATTTATGAAAATGGTGATTTTTTGGCATAAATGTTACTTAAACAATAAGATTTTATGCATGTGATGCATTATGCCTATTAAACGGTAGTAAAATTGATGTTTTAATAATGCCTCAGTAAATTTGCCATAAAATGCATTGTCTATGTTTATAATGTGCATGATGGCATATGAGAAACCATAAATGCATGAACATGACTCTAGATCCAAAATTGATTTATGTTGCATGTAAATCATGAAAAATGAATAACTATAATATTAAATTCGGATGTGATTTGTGTGCATTATGGACATGCTATAATTTGCCTTTTTACATTAAAGTGATTACACTAGTAAGTGAAAGCTTAGCGCATTGCTTATATGCATTGCATAGGTAATAGGGAAGTAAATTAGAGGTAAAGCTTCTAAAAGCAAGAGACATAAAGATAACCCCTGCGTGGGTATTTTTGTATTCATTTTGTAATAGTAATGATGATGTAAATGTAATGTCTAAGTAATCATAGTGCTCTTGTGATCCCGAAGGGATTGAGTCTAATCTATGTTTTGCAGTGGGGTTTTGTATTAAATAATTTAACTGTGGATTTTATTTTTGTTTTCTCACATGCTGTGTGTGATGATTGATAACATGGATGTAAGAATGTTGATTGTGAGAGCTTGAGGCTCATTGTGATGCTGATGTGTTTTTGGAGGGTTAGGAGGGCCTATGTGAGTTGGAGATGTATATAGTGAATGTATAGAAGTGTTTTTAAGGAAGTAAATATTTAGGAAATTGTCCTAGTATAGCTATTATGCTATCGAATTTTTGACACGATGACCCTAATGTTTACCTCATTTTGTTTGCCAAAAAGGTTTTTAATGTTTTAGTGCATTTCCAAGTCAAGGAATGTTCTCTTATATAAAAGGTTTTAAATTGTAAATGATTTTGGATAATGGAACTAGATATCATTTTACTTATGTACGTCCTCCATTCAGGTCTGGTGCATGGATCGGGTAGAGGGTGTAACACTTAGTGGTATCAGAGCTCCAGTTGGGGTTTCCTTTAGACTTATGGGTTACACAAGGGCACTTTTAGAGACATAATACATTTACATCAAATACTATTACATACTTGGCTCATAATCTATTTTTCTTGCCTTTAGGTATGGGACATGAGTAGTAGCGCGATACCTATGGAGGAAGAAGGGGTAGAAAGTCATGCTCCTTTGGCTTTGGGATAAGGGGATGCACAACCTAAGTATGTGACCCCTAATGATGCTGGACATGCTGTACCTGGATAGCAAGGTCTACCTACATGGTTATAGATGATGCTGGAGTCTATTAGGCAAGCAACAATAACTACTGCAGCTACTGCGATAGCTACTATTGCTATAGCTAATGCATA
>CANXYI010745838.1:0-10808 GCA_948208565.1 Hura crepitans | reverse complement strand
TTTTGCATTAAAGTGCGTGATGACTTGGCTTTGCACAAATAAAATGATTTCCCTTCTTTTTGAAGGTGGGGTTATTAACTTTCAACTTGTATTTAGAACTTTTATTATCGTATCTTTTATTTTACTTGTGATTTTTGTCTTGCACTAAATTTGCTTTTAAAGCTATATCATTTGCCTTTGAAGCTTTAATTTCCTTTCGATTAGTGTCCTCTATAAGGATATATAAAATTAGCAAGTGACAATTATTTATGCTTGTGTTTTAATTATTGGTTATAGTTACTCCAAGATTCTGGTAACTTTTCAATTAGCAAACCGGCAACAAACTCCTCTTACAAGGTGATATTTTCAAATTTGAGATCCTTCAAGAGCTTATGGTATTCATTTATTTGCATCTTGATGTCCTTGTCCTCAGTCATCTCCCATCTATAGTATTTGCCAAAGACAAATTTATGTTTGCTAGCGTAAGTGTACTTAGTGATCATAGAATCCCAAATCTCTTTTGCTTTCTTGTATGAACAATAGATATCAAACAATTAATTAGAAAGAGTACTAATAATTATGTGTCACATACCTTGTTTGCATAAACCCATAACTCCAATTATCTAGCAGAAGATTTTGATAGCTTGGAGTCAGTGAATGCAAAGGCCACTCTATGCATGTCTAGGACAGAAACAATGCGCTCTCGTCACCTTTTGAAATTGTCTCTCTTAAACACTTCAATTTTAGAGATATTGGGAAATGGTTTGGGATACAAAACAACAACCATTATTGACGGAACAATAGAGACTCCAATAAAGGCAGCAACATGAATAATGGCAGGGGACCCTGCAGTGGCGGTGGCAATAGCAACATTAGCAGCAGCGTTTTGAGCGTCCATAATATCCTTAAGATTGTTGGAGTAATAGTAGAATTTGATGTCAAAGCTTGAGGCATGTATGGACATTGTCCTTAAAAATATTTTGCCACATAGAAGCAAAAATTAATTTGGTAGTGTATCTGCCAAGATTCAATAATCTCTTTCAACTAGTAATTAGAAGTAGGAATAGCAGATAAAATATTTATTAAAACTAGCAGAGTAAGCGAATAAGGTGTTTGCAGTATTTACTATGTATCTTTCAAGAAACGCAAATGCAGTATTTATAGGCAGAAAGGTAACGGCTAGTTGAATAAAATCTACAACTATAAGTAGCAGATAGTAGAAGATTATGGGAGAAATTTTGCTGGTAGAGGTGAATCTGTAGGTTAGTGGAAGAGAATGTGGGAAGGGAAAATAAATTTTGAATGGATCAAATTTGGACTAGTTCAACTAAGGTCTTTTACTCTACAAAAATAAAAATTAATCTTGGAATTAAAAGGCTGAGGATTGGGCCTCCTCATATACTTCGCGTGCAGGGAGGCAAATCGACCAATTTGCACTGAAACTAGGCTTTTGGCATAGTGTTTCTATGTGTGAGCTATTCCTCTCACTTGCTCTTTACTAGCCTAATGTTATGAATTGATATATAAATATATGGCGAACGGTTATAGTTAGGCGATGAGAGATTAATTCCTTTTAAAATGCATATCTTTCTTATATATTTATTACAAGTAGCATGTGCATTTAATTATTAAAGAGTTCTTGCGACATAGGTTGCTAAAAATAGTTAAAACACAATATTGTTGGAAATAGTGATTGCAGCTAAAAGTAGGGAGCTTAATTAATTTTGAATCTAATAAAATTGAGAGTGCGGTTATTGTTGAGGATTAGAATTTGTGAATAGCTTTTAGGAAATGAGAGAAGTATTTATTACCTAAGGTTTTTACATTATGTTTAGTGAGGTAGTAGGCCCATAATGTGTTTGCTTAATTGCTTTCGGTAGCAAAGTATTTACGATTAGCGTTTTAGATATGACAAAATAAATGGAAATGTTTAGGTGCATCGCCTTAACTAGAATGATTTAAAGCAATAGCAATAAACTAGAGATATTATAATAAAGACTATAATATCAAGTCTTTTTACTTTAACTGAGAGAAACATATACTTGGGCCACAATTGAGAATGAACCCATTCCCCGGATTGAAGCAATTCAGATTGCAGAGAGATAGGGGGATGTATAATGAAATGGTGGAAATTAAGGGGAAAAAAAGGAAAAAAGAGAGAATTTACGGACCCGACATGTTCATCATTTCAGAAATAAAAGTTCAAAAGAGTAATGAATAATGTGCCCAAAAGGATTATAAGTTGAGGCAATATATATGTGCTGAATTCCATGTAATAATGATGGCCTTTCAATCAATTTCTATAAATTCTTCCAAAATTCATGATGATAGAGTGAGGCATCAAGATGTTTAGTGGATCCCACATTGTCTCTTACCCTCTCTCTCTTATTACACCTTTTGTCCAATTCTACTGCCTTTATTATTTCTTGGCTTTAGTTCTTACAACCCTTTTTCGTTGTACGGGTGAGTAGGATAAACCCACAAAGAAGGAACACTGAGTTACAACTTTCATTAATTCAAAGGGATATCTGTGATATTCCAACTTTTCCCATCTCTATTTTTCCAATTTTCTATATATCCATCCCCTGATTATGTAACACAACTTTGGTTCTCTAACAAGCTTGACGTGTTCAAAGTCAAGGGTCGATTACTATTTTTTTCTTTTTTTAGGGCTCAATGCATCACTAACTTATCAAGAATAATATGTTCAACATGTGTACTTTGCAGAGCGTAACTTGGCCACTTAACTCACAATTTTTCCTTTTTATAAACTTAATATGCCCTTATTAGTACGAGTATTTGTAAAGCATTCCATTCTCTTTTATTTTTATATGAAATTGAACCGCCGTTTACTAATATATTAGCATCAAATACATTTTCAATATTAAAAAAAATTTAATTAAAATGGGATGAATAATGCACTTCATATACATGCTTTACAAAAACATATTTTAGTCGGTATTTCATATTAAATTTATAATTAAAAGTTATAATTTAAGTATTAGATTCAGTTTTTCCATAATAATTGAAATACTAACATTAATTTTTTTTCATAATAATTAAAATCATGATTTACCATTTCACAATAATGGAAACCTTTCATCTATTTTGACTCAAAGACAAATGATTACAGAAATCATAGTTGCATAAAATGCTGAAAGTCCTTAAAAAATTATGTTATAAAAATGCAAATTCAATATTTTTTTAATGCAATTTACTAAATAATAGCTATGTGAGCTGTCAAAGGTTAAAAAGTTTAAGAAAATAGGCCTTTCGCCATCTATTGGAGGTACTACGTTATAATTTTTTCTGAAGACTTTAATTATATATTTCGTGAGATTTGGATATTTATCACATCATCAAACCATTTATAGAGAATTCTAATAATTAAAAAAATAATAATAATTTAGACTTTGAATTATTACTTGAAAAAAGTTAAAACTTCAAATATTATAGTAGTAAAGGTTGAGATGAAAGTTATAAATATCATCAATCAGTTTATACGATAAAAACATTATAAATAGACATAAATCTTTATGTAAAAGATATATATATATATATATCCAATGGATATAATTAGATGATTGGGTGAAATGTTTATGAGAAAAAGGGCAGCAAGCAGAAGACCAACAAACAAGTGGTATATGGGTAACAACTGGGCCTCTTTATATGGAAACCTGGATGAGCCCATCAAAAATAATCTTTTTCTTTTTTCTTTTTTCTTTTTTCCAGTCCAACGCATTTTTTATGGGCTTTTTTTCTTTTTCTTTTTAAGGCTCTCTAATTAAAAAGAAAAGAAAAATCGATTCCTATTGGAATATTCTTTTCGAACTAGGGTTCTTTACAATACATGTATAAAGTCTCACCCCTCGCTCGTTCTCTTCCCCTTCCCCCTACTTTCTTCCTCACTTTCTTGCTCTCTCTGCACCCCAAAGGTAGATATGGAGCAAACCTTCATCATGATCAAGCCTGATGGCGTCCAGAGGGGTCTTGTGAGTAGTTTTTTCTTCTCTTCTTTCTTTTCTTCTTTATCAGTGCTACAGCTTAATTTAGTTTATCGAATATCAGTTTCTTGTTCCTGTTTTTTGTTACAAATTTATCATGTTCGATCGGACTTAGATTATGTATAATATTTAAAGAATGATTTATTTTCATTATTGAAGCTTGGGTTTTATTTGCTCAGAAAGTTTTCTTTTGTCCTGAGAGAACGGAAAAAAAAAAAAGAAAAGAAAAGAATAATTCTCGTATATGCTGTGTCTTGATTGTCGGTAAACTGAATTGTTGGCCTTCGTTTCAGGTTGGTGAAATCATTGGCAGATTTGAGAAGAAAGGTTTCTCCCTGAAAGGTAACCACTTGTTTATGTTACTTAATGGTTTCTCTTGTCTTCAGAGTTATGGTTGTTTGGAATTTTTGCCTTTCTTTTATGCAATTTCTACTAATTGTGGTGGTTTTGGCCTTTTGAAATCAGTCATCTTATGGTTATTCTGTTGAAGATGACTAAAGACCAACATTTAACCAAATTCTGTCTTATTAAATGGAGTCTTGATTTTCCCCACCGTTTCTACCAGCGAGTGCTCAAGCCCCCTTTTTTTTTATTGTCCTTGAATTTAGGTTTGAAGCTTATCACTGTTGATCGTTCATTTGCTGAGAAGCACTACGCAGACCTCTCTGCAAGGCCATTCTTCAATGGACTTGTTGAGTACATTATCTCTGGCCCTGTTGTTGCCATGGTTTGGGAGGGTAAGAATGTTGTGACTACTGGCCGCAAGATTATTGGAGCCACCAATCCTGCTGAGTCTGCTCCAGGAACTATCCGTGGTGATTTTGCAATTGACATTGGAAGGTAAGCTGGTTCTTTATCTACAACTCATAAATTGGGTGTAACGGATTGTGGATTATTTTGTCTCTTGCCTCTTTTTAAGTTAGTCGTTTGAATTTTTTTGTTTCTCTTTATTCCCAAATTATTTGGTTGAGATTCCATTTGGTTATCGTTGAATATGCTTAATTTCTTTTACATTGGCAATTTGGTTCATAATCATAGATGTCCATTTCAAAGTCATGGACCTTGTTAAGTTGCTTGCATTCGCTTTTCTTTTCTGTTCTTCTTTTTGAGCCTTTGAATTTTTTAGTTTGAAACTGGTTTCTGGTTTCACCAATAAATGAACACAGAT
The DNA here is from genome assembly GCA_948208565.1 of Hura crepitans. Taxonomy (NCBI): domain Eukaryota; kingdom Viridiplantae; phylum Streptophyta; class Magnoliopsida; order Malpighiales; family Euphorbiaceae; genus Hura; species Hura crepitans. The sequence continues at coordinate 5,657 of CANXYI010745838.1, read as the reverse complement.
TATTGGAGGAAGCTGGAGCTAGGACTTGGGAGTTCCTTAATCAAAAGTAAATAAATTCAATCATTGGTTGAGTGGGGCTGATTAAAACTTAGACTGTCTTGGTCAATTGACCTTCAGCTGTATCAGTTCTAGTTGGTGAGCAGGGTTTTTGGGCAACTTATGGCGCAAAAGCTTCACCCTAATTATGTACGCCTGCCTTAAAAACCATTCAAATATAATATAATCTTTTGACTAATTAGACGGGGGCTAGCGGCAATGCAATTGAATGTAGGAGTTTTAGGTCAGGATCTTTAGGAACCCCACTGATTTTGGTTCTTGGCTTTACACACACACACACACACAGATTCCTCTACCGAGTCTAGCCTCTTGAGCTGTCTGAGTTTCTGACTGGAGCTATTACTTGTGCCCGCAGGAATGTCATCCATGGAAGTGACTCAGTTGAAAGTGCTAGGAAAGAGATTGCACTTTGGTTCTCTGAGGGCCCTGTTAGCTGGGAAAGCAGCCTTCACCCCTGGATCTATGAGTAGATGTGTTTGGTTGCTGAGCGCAGCTAGTCATGCCTTGTTCCTTATAATTATTGGCTCAGCTTTTGTTAACTAATAAAGTTTTTATTTTGCTGTGTTTGGACTGTAGCCTTAGTTGTAATCGAGGAAGATGAAATTTATGCTTATTTAGACGATTACTATGCATGTCTCTTGAGAAGTTTTGACTTGATTAATATTGGATATCTATTTAGTATGCAAGAGGGAGCAATTTAGGCTCTTTCTTTGAGGTTCTAATTATGAAATGCTGATAATCACATTATGATTTAGCTAAAGTAATTAGTGACTTCAAAACCTTTCGATTTATGTAATTTCCAATTTACGCCAGTGCAGATAAACTCTATTGTCGCTGGAACTTTGCGGATGGATAATGTGTTTGTGCAAAATTATTAATTATTTAATTATTCAAATATCCAAGTTAAGCTACAAGCTGTCATTTACAGAGTTGATTTATTGTCGCTTACGTCATTAATATTTGTGATGTAAGGCAATCATAGCCAATGCGAGTCTTCAACTTCGTTTTGCAAATTTAAGCGGTTCTTCTTTGGCGGCAAAGCGGAGATTGGCCGGGCGCTTGTTTCCTTGGAGAGGATGAGTTTCGCTCCACCGAAATTGCAGTTAACCAGGGAATTGATAGATGGATGTTACTGTATACTCTTGCGGCGCATAAGGTTGGGCAACTACTAAAGAAACATTATTGGCAAAGCAGCTTAAATGGCTGGGAAATAGATACAATTGCCAAAAATATCTTTCACTGAAAGATTCAAGCAGATAGGGCGCAGGTCATCAGAATTTTGGAATTTCAAAAAGAAATGACAGCATACCCAAATCAACTGTTTCATCTATGCTGACTATATAGTCATAGAGCATATACAGGGCACGCCAAGTGGATGCAGTTCATTAGCACGACATATAACGAGTAATTACAAATATAATTCTCTGCCCAATGGTCAAGCCAAGCTAATAACATTTCCAGCAAAGCTCAAAGTTCTGACAAAAAAATACAGAACGCAAATGAAGAGAAGAGGCACTCACAACAGGTTTGCCAGATCTGAATTCAAAGTTCACTTTCTTACAATCGTAATAAACATATGTGCGATCATGTGGGAACACTGCCTTGGCCCTCCACACAATGCAACAAACGTGCTGGCCGAAATTGAAACCTCATGCCATCACTCTTACATGGAAGTATTCATCCTTGCAAATATGGGACACGCTCTTTCTTCCCTTTTCCCGCTACATGAAAACTTACAGAAGTTCAACAGCCCATTTCTACGGTCAGATGGGGACTTCAGGTGACATAGCTTCAAGTGATCTAAAAGTGTCGTACCAAGCCATCCAGTTAAAATGGGTTATAAGGTAGAGAAAATGGCAGCAACCTAAACAATCAAGCAGAAAAAGAGAATGTGTCCGTTGCAGGGACAAATGTTGCCGTTACAAGTCAGGTTTTCAAATGCTATCCTATCGTGTGAGAAGGCCATAGGAGGGCAAGTCTTCTAGCCGTGTTATGTCCTCAAGCAGAAGCTCCCTTTCAAGTTCACGACGTGTTGATTTCATAACCGTCTGTTGAGAAAGAAAAGAAAAAATAAAGAATATGAACAGAAAAACATAACCATTTATTAATTGTTGACAAAATTTTCTCCATATTCATATAGTTTGTAGGGCATCCGTTCCTCCAGAAACAAATAGTATCCTAACCCCTAACACTTCAAACTTGATTTATCCTTATGCGATTCTATGACATTGCTTCCAGACTTACAGCTTTAAAAGATTAGGATGCTCTATAAAAGGAAACTCGTGAGAGTGAACCTTAATGTATTCCTACTAGAAACTTAGGATAAGAGACCATACATTGAAGTCCATATATGATGCGTGCATACTAAGCCATTGATGATCCATTAGTTTGAACGTTATGCAGTAGAGAAGGTCAAATGCTGCTTCGTTCTCTGCCATGGCAAAATGCAATCAAAACCGCTTGAAGCAGATTGTTCGATATTGGATAAATGAAACTAATTAAATCAGACAAAGTATTTTCAGAAGCGAAAAGCTTAAGAAATATATTTTTTCGCATTGACAAAAAAATGAAGAACAAGAAAGCTCCTTTTCATAGTATATTCATAAGCCTCTATCAACATCAAGAGCTCAGCAGTACCTGTTAGGAACTTCAAGAAAGTTGCTCCCACCATTGTTCGTGGCTTGACTGTCAAATGGAACCACAAGTGTTAACAAACAGAAAGATCAAGTTCCAATAGAAGACTATGCTATCAATACAGCAGAAACATTGTTGAACATCGTCAAAATTATAAAACAGCATTTTTCCAGTATATCAGTTGGAACTGACTGTATATTGGATTTTCACAATTTAATTTTATTATAGACCCATTTTTTGAAAGTGTAGCATGACAGCCAGCAAAAAGCATAAGCCTGCAAAATCCTGGAACAAGCCAGCAAGAGAATCCAAAATGCATAATACACTTATGGCACGAAAACAATTTTCTTAGGACAACCTATGATCCTAAAATTGTCACTCTTTTAAAGGATCCAAAATGCAATGATTACAATGGAACAGTCAAATATGGAATCAGAAGACAATAGTTGATTCCAATGGAACTGCTTTTGCTACGGATATAAGCAAAATTGATGCCCTCTAGATGTTAAAGATGCAATGGAAATCAAAGATCCTCTAACCATTTCAAGAAACAACCTGCTTCAAGATCAAGCATCTGAATGAGCATAAATGTTATGTTCACGCCAGCTACAGCAAATGGGTATTCCCAAACCGATCGATCACCCTCTCGCTTTTGAAGAAGATCCTGGAAGGACGTCTGCATTAAAGGTTAAAAAAAACTGAAAATATTGAATTCAAAATAAAAATCCTGCATGAGAAACATAAAAAGCAGTATAAAACATGCATATTATGAAGCAAGCGTGCGGGCATATAATAATATTGTTATGTGTCTTAAGTCTTAACATAACCCAGCATTGTTGCATATTATCAGAAATGCATCCTATCCAATGGTCCAGGCAGGCAACGCTACATGCCATTATGTTGTGTCAAAGAAAGCTGTCTAATGTAGGGAATGATAATGACAGCCAAAAGCTTGGAAGCAAACATCTTATACTGACATGGCAATCAGTACCATGTCACTAGCTTAATAAAGAGTCTGAAAGAGAAAATATGTCCAACAAAGCGGCAGAAGGGCCTGCAATTCAAAAGAAAATGCACATGGAACTGAGAGATTATGGGTTAATATGTATAGCAATGATACCCACTGGAAAATTTTTAGCAAAGTACAGTAAGTTCTCCAGCGATATAAATCCACCACCCCTGCAAGATAAATACAAATATCATAAATTTGATAAAACAACAGATGGAAGGGGAAAGAAAGTGATAATGGAATTGATGCATGTTCCACTGTTTCACCTAAAATCTGTTGATGGATCCTTTCCTTGCCAACCCATTTCCTTCCACTGCTCTGATATTAAACCACAGAGCTCTTCTTCAGGAAAGGCAGCATTCCATAGAGCCCTCAAAGCTTCCTAAAGGAAATGCGGCAAAAGAGCATGACAGTAAAACAGAGTGCCTTCTATATACAAACAATGCACTTAGAAAAATATGACAAATCTAGCAAACAAGCAGTTTATTGGTTACCAAATGCTATTCATAAAAGCTTTCAAGATATTGATTCAACAGAAGTTGTACCTGATGCTCAGGGTTTGAACTATCATAGGCAACATCTATACGACTTTGTAAATGCTGCAAGCATTCCTCCTAATAACCGTCCAAGAAATAGAAACAATTATATAATTATCATGCCTTATAAATTGCTGCTTGGACTGAAAGAAGATAGGTAGGGGAGTTAATTTGAAGAATGACGATTATTGAGAATTGACTCATAAGTTCAGATAATATAGAGTAAATTGTATAAGATTACATGAAAAAGCACAAATGATATGCATTGCTGATTCAGAAATTATAGAAAATTAATAGTTAGGGGAAAGATTTACTCAGAAAGGTTCTTTGCCTACAGCATAAGGATGTCCAGGATGCAAACAAGAGCAAATTAATTATATAATATTTTTTTCAGAAAAAAGAGAGAGCACCTGGGCAGGGGTTAAATCAAATGAAGGGCGAGCATCATTCTCTCTTCTTTGTGCACACACACAAGATAGACCACGACCAAGCCATGCTGCTGATCCTGCCACAACCTCAGCTGTAACAAAATAAAACTTCTGCTGATAAATAAAGTTCCTAATTGATCTAAAACAAGTGGACACAAAAAAAGGAATCTACATCACTAGTTACAGACTAAACTTTTACAAAGTCCATATACAAGCAAAAAAAGGGGAATGCACATGCTTTGCAGTCAATTCTCAAGTAATGCATGTTTCCAGAAAACTCAGGTAAAAATAAGCGGAGGCTTTTATCTATAAATTAAATACGAGTGACAGTAAGCTGGTGACAAAATGTGAGGACAGAGGAACATCCAAATAGGCATTTGTCAAGTTCACTCAGACGATAAAACAGAAATAAGAGCAAGTTACACTTAACATTATTATGTACTACCCAATTAATGGGACATGCACCATCTCCTAGATAAAGGATAAAGTGAGAGAAGAAGAATATATGTACTCGTGTTTTTCATGTATATAGTTACAATTGATGGATGCCAATATCACTTTTCTACAATTTTTTTCCCTAAATTAAAAGCTTCACAAGCTATTGAGGCATGCTCAGTCCGTAACTTAACTTGGTATTGTGACCATTTCAAACAAATTTCTGAATTTATGATAATAGAAAAAACCATTGCATTTGATACAAACTGCAACCTTCAGCTAACATATAACAAGATCATCGTAAAAACTGCATACACTAAGCAGGAAATTAAAGCGCGATTAATTTCAAGTTAGCAAGTTAGGACGCATCAAAGTGACAGAAATTATAACCAAGAGTATCAAATATAGGCCGCCGATCAATTCAACAGCAACGAACGGCAGAAATCAGAAATTGCAACAGGCTCACCTACCAAAACAATTTTGTATTTCAGCACACATGAAGCTAGCCTGAAATTTTGGTGTTACTGGAACCTAATCATACATAGCATGATCTCAATT
>CANXYI010745837.1:0-11991 GCA_948208565.1 Hura crepitans | reverse complement strand
ATCTCTTGGCATGCTAGAGTAAGAATTATGGAAATTGTGAATGCCGAGACCTACCATGAGTGAACTTTAAGCCTTTCTTTCAAGCATTATGTTGCCTAGGATGATGAATTATGATTTGGGATGGCTAGAATGCTGATCTTATGATTAATTTCATCCATGGTAGTGTTGATTAATTGAGAACTTAGTGAATTAGAGAGACATGATTCAAAGAACTTGAGAACTTAGCTCTATTTGCTTGTTGATTTTGATGGTTATAGATGTTTGGCTTGGTAGTAGAATGAATAAAATATGGATAAATGATCTCTTGGTATGTTAGAGTAAGAATAATGGCAATTGTAATTGAAGAAAACCATGAATTATAGCTTCCATGATTGTACCTAAGAGCTACCATGAGTGAGCTTTATGAGTAATTCTTTGTAGCCTGTGGAATTTAGCTTGAAATTGGGTGTGTATGTGTGTAATTATGTTCGTGCCATACCTATATGGATTAATATTGATCTAATATGAAAAGGAATAGAATTTTATGGCATTTACCTTTAGTTCCCTAGAGCATGTTAAAGGCATTATGGCACGAAATTTAAGCTTGTTAAAGTGTTAGGCAAGTGAATTATAATGGCTAGATAATTGGCTTCTAATGACCTTGACTTGAATAATGTATATGACATATTGATAGATAAAATATAACTTGACAATGTGTCTTTAAATGACAAAAAAGGTGGAACTAAAACATAATTTGATGGCTTAGAATAATGGCTTAAAAAGGAACTTGAATTTGCACTATGAAAATTGAACTTTTCCTTGTGCTTTTAGGGCTAGCATTGAGACATATGTATGAATGGCCTTTATGCCCATTGTTTGACATTGGAATTTACCTAGATGTGTTTGGCTCTGGGCCTATGAATGTGGTTTATAAGACATTAAAAACTATGTTAAAATTGGACTTAAAATAGTTCTAGAATTGTATGTTGAAAAGTGGTAAAAAAAACTTATAACTGTCTAGTTGACCATTGCCTGAACGAAAAATGTCACTAGACAGAAAGTGTTAGTTTCCTAAGAATTAATGCTATAATAAATCATAACATATTAAACCTTGAATTTTTCCAATAATAGGATTTAAGATTATTTTGGGATTTTTACTTGGTAGAGCCAAAATGTGGCTATACCAGACTAGCTGAAAAATAAATTGTGTGATAAAATTTAAAACTGTCTATTTTTGGAATATAAATATTATAAGAACATTTTTGGTTAATAAATGAACTTAAAATGTGCTGCTTAGCCCATTAGTTAGATACCCATTGGATGAGTTAACTAATTAACTTAGGGTTTTATAGTTGTTAGTCGTCTAATGTTTAGGCAGTAAATTTTATTGGTGGTTAGAGTGGTCTATTAGCTAATCTCCATTATGTCTCTCAGGTGTTGAGATTTTATTTATGCTTGGGGACGCCCATGGGCTGATCTCCATTATGTCACAATTTTTATAATGTTTATTTATGGCTGGGGAGGCCTATAGGCTGATCTCTATTATGTTATGCAGATATTACTTAATTGTGTCTGGAGAGGCTATGGGCTTATCTCCATTATGGCACACATGCTACTGCAGTGACGTAGGTCTAGAATAGGGACAACTGCACTAGTTTATTTTTCCCTCTAGATCTAGTATCTTGAAGTGAAGTCTTTCTAGTTAGGCCAGTGAACTAAATTTTGTGAATGATAAAAATAATTGTGAATGTACACTTAAGCATAATTGGACAGTATTTTCTAAGTGATTGATGAAATATGGACTAAAGGGTATTTTGGTCATTTTACACATATGCGGTTACCTAAATTGATTCATGTAAAATATGCATGCTATGAATATTAATAACTACTTTAACTAATTTATGTGAGTCAAAATGTCTATTTCATGACCTATAAATACCTTAGGGGTATTTTAGTAATTTGGCACCTGTTGTATAAGTTGAATCAACTAATAAGGTAAAATCAATTATTAAACTACTTAGGTATGAAAAGGATATAATGCCATGATTTAAATGCTTTAAGTTCACCACTGAGTATCTCATATACTCAATGTACCTATTTTGGTGTACAAGTGCTCAACAATGGAATCCTACCATGTGAAGCATGTTTATAAGAGTTTAGAGGATACTTGTGATAGAATACAAAGTAATTGTCGTATAGTTTTGATATCCATGTACTTTGGTGGGAAGTGGGTTGAAACATGTATTTAAGCTCTGCATATGTGATGTATATAAGTAACCCTAAACTATTGATGTAAATAAAATAATCCTATATGTTTTTCTTGTAAATGTATGTTTAGAAATAATGTTTGATGTTAATATGAGCCTAAGGCTCCATATATGAATGCTTTTATCTGTGGCCTAAAGCCTGCATTTACTGTGAGGTAGTTATTGATGTTAGGCTAAGAATGGGGTGCTAGATGGGTCTAAGAGTTATGAAATGTTTATAGAAGTGTTAAATAGGCTTTTAAAAATTTTGGGATAGAACTCGGATAGAAGTTATATTATTGAAATTTCAAAGTTTTTGGAAATTACCCGTAATTACCTAGAATTGGCATTTTTGTATGATTACACCTTGGATGAGATATAAAACCAATATGTAGTGAATTTGGAAACAAATTAAGTTAAATTAATGTAAGTAATGAAAGTTATAAGAATTGTACTAGTGACCTAGGATTGCATGCATCACTTATGGGGTTTCCTAGGGAATCTAGTAAGGGGTGTCACAATGAGCCTAAAAGTGGTGTTTAACTCTAGGTATTGCATCATATGAGTGAAGTGAATAACATTTGAGCATAATGTGTCTTGAATGAAGTTATGTCCTTAAACGAATGTGGAAATGGTAAATACATAGTAATAACCATAAATGCTATGAAAATGATGCTTTAAGAGTGTATAAGGCATGAATGTGACTAATAGGCATGTTGAAATGTGCATGATGACTAAAATGAGGTTTTTAATGTAATTTTCTAGTTTTAGTCACTCAATGGCTAAAATAAAGAAGCTAAAAGATATTTAAGGTTAATTTAATTGGTTTAACAAAAACTTATATGTTTTAGCCTATATGATGCAACAACCTAGAATTGGATAGGTTAACCAATTAGCTAGGGGACATAAGAACTATTATGGTACTTTTATGCCTAGATTGTGTTCTCCAAGGGTTCACTATATGTCTTAGCCATGAATTTATATCATGATCTTTAGATCTATACGGGTGCAGTTGCCATAAATGCCTATAGGGGCCATTACACATTTACTTGTGGGTGCAACTACATAAGCTTAGATGGGTACTACATACCTTTTTTATGCTGGTGTAGCAGCCATTAGGTCCAAAATATAGGCCACTACACATTATTCATCCTGCTATCCATAGGTTTTGTGGTTATCTAAAATATGCTCAAAAGAACAAGGAAAATATGGAATTTGACCTATAATGTGTGATATAGTAGTTAAATGGCAATTTTATGCAATATGTGAAATAATATTTGTTTGCTTGTGATATATTCTTGATTCTTGGTTGCATGCTTGCCATATTAGTGGTGCAAATGTACATAAGCTTGACGAATGTTATGTGATCATAAAATAGCATATCATAATATGTATGAATAACATGAATGGTATTGATTGTTCACATGTAAGAATGCCAAATTCCTATAAATGACCCATTAATTATGGCTTTAGCACAAGTTGTTTTAATACTAAGCATTCGATTAACGTGGTGTTTATTTACTATATATAGGTAAGGAGACATTTTGAGATTTGAGCCTCAACACATCAAGAGTAACAAAAGAAGGTTTTTCTTTTTGTAATGATTTACAAATATAGTGTAGTCATGTGATGTATAGGTTGCACTCAATGTTGTAAATATATAGCAAATGGGTCTAAGTTGTATTCAAGTTATTCTTTTGGATTTCAAAGTTGTAAACTCTTATAAACAATTTAAAAACATATATTGCTATATGATATATCTTCATGAGGTTGAGATATCCTAATTTTTTGCTTGTGTACTATTGGAGTGATAAGATTATCACATAAATGTTGTGGAAGTGTGTGGATGATTTAGAAGTGTATTTTTATTATGCAGGTTACTATTCAAAAATTTGGGATAGTGCTCAGTACAGCTATTATGCTGTTGAAATTTTTGCATGAGTATTCTCAATTTCTAAATAAGTAGCACTATTTGAAAATTTTTTTGAAAACCTGCATTTTCACAAAGTGAAATCTTTTAATAAGAATGTTTCATAGCAAGTAATGGTAATAATGTTCACATATCTCAATTTTCATACACTTATTAGTTAGGATCGATGACTGAACCAGGTAAGATGTGTCACATTTAGACTCATTCACGGTCATACATCATACATTACACATATTTGTGACATATACATGTATACACAAGGCTATAGAAACTAACATACAGATATACATCATCACATGGCCTTTTCGGCCATCATGACATCTAAGGCCTCAAACGTATATCTCATGTATTCATTTTCATACACCATATCCCCATAAGAACATTATATCAATCATATGCATACATCTTATTTCCTATACATAACACACACTTATATGTACATATATGACTGACCACAATTCACATTACATTAGCATACACCTTTTTCATCCATCTAACTTTAACAAACATAAAATCTATCAATAGTCATAATAATTATCAAACATAAGCATAATTATGCATTTATTTCATATTCACCCTTAATAACACATTATGGAATAATTAATTTCTCATAATTTATGTTAATTATATGTAGCAAGAGAGTTGAAATGCACTTTCAAGGATTGTTTATGACTTGCTATTCCCTTCATCATTTATTTTATTGGTTTCCTTAACTACCCATTATAGATTCAATACATAAATACTCTTAATAAATCTTATAAACAATAAAATGAAAAATTAACTACATAGATATGACCTTAGGAAAAATATCAAAATTTGAGAAATATTACACGATCAATTTTTAGTTACCATTAATTGAGGTAAAAAAAATTGAGCTTTTTCATAACACCTATAAGTTAAAGCTCTGTGAATAGTACTTTTGAGGCTTAAAAAGTGTGCCTGAAGTGTCGAGTCATCTTTACGAGGCCTAAGGTAGGGCATATTGGTCATGAAACTTTAAGGGGCTTAAAAATGATGAAAATGACATAATTTAACGATTTAGTAGAACCAATAAATTATTTTAGGCCAAAATCTAGTGGCTATAGGCTCATATGGACTTAGGCTAGGAATGACCTAAGATGTGCCCGAACAGACCTAAAAATACCATACTCTGAAGGTTAAAAATTCCCTTGAGACCATTGGTTGAGGAATTTTTAAATTCAGATGTCATTTATTAATTTCCTTAAATTTTGAGTTTTGTATGTAAATCGAGATAGTTAGTTAACTGTCCTGCCAAGGGAATTTGGCTATGAAATTTTGTGAGGCCTTAAATAGGCTCAACTAAGGATTTTTAAAATTGATGCAATAATTTTTGGAGGTCTAAGGAATTTTTAAAAATTTCCTAAAGTTTTTACCAAAATCGAACATTTTCAGGGCACTCGAGTGACTCGTGTCACCACCCAAGCCACCTGAGCCACTATAAATGGTGGGGCTAAGTGGTCACTACCCCACTTGACCTATTGCCACCTCACTTTCCACCAAATTCTCATTTTTTTTGCTCTTTCACTTGAAGCCACCTTCTCTTTTCTTCCTCTATTTTTATGGCTAACCAAGTTCTTTTCTCTCTCTAATTATCACCAAAAATTTCTTTAGTTAGGCCAAAAATAGTCCTTGAAGGTTTTAGAGGCCATAGATAACCATATAATTCAAGAAAAATCAAGAAATCCTCAAGTGTATACAAAGGGAAAGTGAAAAATCAATTTCCAAGTGTAAGTGTATTTTCTTCAATTTTAAAATTTTTCCAAAGGGATTTCATTCTTTTAAGGGAGCCTATGTTGTTGGATTTTTGTTTGGAGGCTTGTAGAATTTTAAAGGAATTTTTTAAGGCATTTTTGTATGTATATGGGCTAAGGTGTTGGAGGAGTGAAACAAGGCAATTCACAAGCTAAAAGTGTAGAAAAAGGCTTGCAATTTAGAGAGTTATTTGAATTTAAAGCATTTAGAACATGCCATGGTTAATTTAGGTATGACTTAAGATGGAATGTTGTGTGGCATTTAAGGATATTATGGCTAAAGCATGTGTAACCATGAATTAAGCATGTATTAACGTTATTTGTGTGCGGTTTGAATGATTTGAGTGATGAATGGGTGAAAGAATGGATGGAAGTGTCACACCTTTACCTAATTTCCATAGAAACTTGATAAGAGAGTGAACTTCCCTTAAGGGTAATTTGTTTAGCTTCTATTAATATTTTATATTTTCATATTTATGTCTAATTTTTTTTCATCGTTTCTTTATTTTAAAAGCATAATAGCCATATTACATTATGAAAACCATTTATTTCATCAAAAAATATTGTTACGAAAAATCGGATAGCATAATAGCTATTCAGGTTAAAAAGTAAAAATTTTCCTATTATAAAAACATACTTCAATATATACAGTCATAAAAACCCTACTCCTAGACCCTTCTAGACCTCTATCATCATCATTCAACACAATCACATACACTAACAAAACATATAAAATTAGCACTCAATTGTAAGGTCTCAGACCCGTCATCATCAAGAAAAATATATAAAATATGACAATAGTTATTTCACTTACATACATATATTTTGATACTATTTATACTGCAATACTTATTTATAATTCTTTACATGTCCCTAAAACCCCACCATTGTTATTCACGTGAGTACATATCTTAATATTTATAAACAAAAGACCAAAAGAAAATATCTTAGAGACTCTTGTTTAGCTACTGAGGCTTTACACTTGCTGTGTTGTCCTAACTTTGACCTATGCATTAGAACACTGATATGCTGAGTAAAACTTAGTGGTGAATATGAAGTAAAAATATGCATGTTTCACATTTATATGCATGTAGTCATGCAACTACAGTCATTTATAGTAGTTTATTTCAGTGTACCATGTAATTACATCAATGTAATTGTCATATCAAGTTATCTACTATATTATCATTCCATATGTGATATTTTCAGTCTTTTATCTTCAATTATCATTTCATTTTTTATTATAGTATACATTACATTTACTTCCATTATTAGGCCCATACTGATAGACTACACCTAAGTACACTAGATAATGGAATTCTAGGTGTGCAGTGGTTTACATTTTAGACCTTATACTATAGTTGCACCTACATATTCCTATGTAGTAATTCTAAAAACCTACATTAGCCTTTTTTCCAAAATAAGTGTTGTGCAGTGGTTCTAGTGAACTAAGACACTATTGTACCGGCCATATATCATAATAAAAGTGGTATTGATCTAATTGATAAAACCTCATAGCTACTTTTATTCTTAGTTGACTGGTTAACCCATCTAGTGGGCATCTAACTATATGGTCCAACTACCTATTTTTATTATTCATTTAGGTATAGGTTATTTTACTTTTTTCAGCCTCATTTTTCATTACGCTTTTTAACTATTCTCTTTCTAATTTATTTACATAATGACTAGTATTTTCCTACCCTTGGCATCTAACCAAGTTTCTCTCATTTTTTCATCATTCATTTATTTCTTATTCATACATTTATTGCACATTTCAATGTGCTTAATTTCTCATAAAGCATTTATATGCATAAATATATACTTAGCACACATATACACCACTAATACCATTCGATCATTATGAGTTCACTAGCATACTCATTATTTTTCAACTACTTCACCACATATACTGTATTTACATGCATTTATATATCAAATGGGTTGATTATATAACTATTACCTAACATTTACATTTTCCATACAACAATTTCATACACTTTTTCATGCTAATGAATCATGCACATGTTTAAATCATATTCACTTACCTTAAAGTGCAATTCACCACTTTTGGACACCTTTTCCTAGGCTTATTTTTCCTATTCTTTTTCCTTTGCCTACATAATATGTAACAAAAATTCATAAATTCCTAGAAAATTCAATTTAACTCTAAATTAAGTTCTATTTTCACCTAAAGGCTTTGAATCGCCTCTACATTACATAACAAAAAAAAATCTCTTTCCCTCACTTACCCTTTGGTGTGGCACTATCCACTATATTGGAAATTCTTACTTTCTAGCCACCTTTTTCTTGAATTTCCACTTTTAGGATGTTATTTAGGTGGTGAAGGGTTAATTTGATAGATTAAAGTTGAAATTTAATGGCTAATTTGGGTGTTGGAAGAATAAAAATTCCTTAGCCATTTTTGAAGAAAATGGCATCAGCCACTTAGTGGAAAAGGAAGAAAATATGTTTATGTTAGGCAAAATGGGGTGCAACACCCTAGATTAGGATGTTATAAGTAAGGCCCATGTGTAATACCTATATGTTAAGGCTCTATGAATAGTGCCACTAGGTTCGAAAAGTGTGCTTAGGGGTGCTGAGTCATTTGCACATAAATTAAGGCAACGACACTAGTTATAAAACTTTCAAGGGCTTTAAAATGTTGAAAAAGGTTGAATTTAAAATTTTACTAGAACTAATAATTCATTTTGGGTAGTAAGCTATTGATTTATGTAATAAAATTAAGTTGGCCTAGGAATAACCCAAGATGTGGCTAGATGAACTCGAAAATATCAAACCCTAAAGCTCAAAAATTCCACTAAGTCCATTGGTGAAAGAAATTTTGAATTCTGAGGTTGTTTGCAGATTCTCATAATTTTTGAGGTTGCCACACAAATTGAGATAGTCTAAAAACTACTCTATTGATGGAATTTGGCCGTAAAAATTTAAGAGCTTGTAGAGGGGATTAAAATAGGAATTTTAAAACAAATGACATAATTTTTTAAAGGTCTGTGTGACTTTTAGTGAATTTGTAAACTTTTACCAAAAATCGAGCCATTTTGAGATAGTTCGGGAGGTCACAAGACCTACTCATACCATGCTTGCTAGCCTAAGGGCCATGACAAGTAGCTAAGTGGCCTTGACAAGTGGCAAAGCCACTCATATAAAAAGAAAATTTTTTCTTCCTTTTACTGCCAAGAACTAATGCCACATAGCTAGAAAATGGCCATTTTCATCATCTTTCTCATATTAATTCTACAAACTCTCATCATCTAAAATTCTTCTATTGTGTTAGGGTAATGAGGGAAGAATATTTTCTAGAAAAGGACCTTCTATTATTTAAATAAAATTCTTCAAAGTTTACTAGTTAGAAGATAATCTAACAAGCTTATTTAGTGAGTTTTCATGCTTTTTATTTAATTTTTCTTGGTCCTTTTGGGCTATTAATGGTTGTTTGGGATGCCTAACATCAAAAAGGATGTTTGTGAATGATTTTTGAGGAAAATTGAAGGACAAAAGTGCTTGAAGAAAAGAGGAGAAGATACCATGTTTAGAGGCTGGAAATTTGATACTTGAAAACCTTAAAGTGGTTGCTATTTTCTCCCTTGGAAATTGAGGTATGTGAACTTGGGCATTTACTTCATGTTGTGTAGTTTTAAGGTTGGAAATGTGCTTTAGGATTGCTTCCTTTAGTGTTTAATTAATGGTACTTCCAAGCTCTCATGAAATCTTTTAGAGAAGTGATCAATGGAAAGATGAAAAATTACTTGTCATATGTGCATGGTTTGCTAGCTGAGAGGTACTGAGCTAGTGGGGGTGTATGTGTCTGAGGCTTAATGATTTGGTGATGAGTTTTAACATGTAGATAGGATAAATTGCTTGTATATGACTTGGAAATGGTAGGGTAGGCATAGAAAGTGAGTGTTCCCGAGAGCATTGGCTAGTGCATGTTTCAAATTATTTAGCTTGGCATGTGATGTAGGAGTGTATATTAGTACTTAAGGTATGATTAACATGTATGTGAGGTCAATGATGTATGAAATAATGTTATGGCATGTGTTGAGATCAACTAATATATAAATGTATGCAAATCCTAACGTAGCCAAGAATTAAGCTATGTATAAGCCATATAAATTGACATGCAAATGCATTTGTGTTTATATGTATGTATTGAGACCATGTATAAAGGTTTGAATGTGTAAGAAATGTAAAGAAAATGCATGATTAAGATGCATATATCACTATACCCAATAGCTATAGGGATAAAGATACTAAGAAAACTTTGATAACTTGTCGATGAATGAAGAAGTACCTTAAATCTTGATATATTAGACATCAGATGGCATAATTTGCTTAGTAATATTTGAACATCAACAAGGTGGAATCAGGGTATACATGAATGTATAAGAAAGGACCTTGAATGAATGGTTGATTTTGTATATGAACCTGACTAAAATAGCTTAAATTATGGCCTTAAATGAGATTGTAATGTAATGTTAAATGGGACCTAAAAATGTGCCTTTAAGGGCTATGTTTTGTGAGTGAGTATTATAGAAATATAACCTATGTTTTGGCCTTCTAAATGGCCAAGTGAATAAATGGCATATGTCCTATGAAATAAGTGAAATTAATGCTAAAAACTATACTAAAAAGTGTTAACAAATGGACCCAAAATTGGCTATTGAAACTTTGACAAAATGACCTATTACTGCCTAGTTTGACCATTACCTAAATAAAAAATGTCACTAGATAGTGAATGACAATTACTTAAGAAATAATTATGAAATGATATTACACATAATGTGCCTTAAATATTGGTCAGTTATAGGACTTAAAATAATGTTGGGATTTTACCCAGTATAGCCTAATTTTGGCCATACCAGACCAGATTAAAAATGAACTGTGAAATAAAATTACTAACTGATTATTTTTCACTCATAAATATTATAAGAAGTTAATTGGTGAAGGAATGAACATAAATTGAATTACATGGCCCATTATTAGACACCCACTAGATGGGTTAACCGATCAACTTAGGGATTTTAGTAACTGCTACATTGTCGAATTTTTAGGCAGGGCTGATACAGTAGCCTATGTCCACTTTAGGACACTATACTAGTTTATTAGATAGACACTCATATGCATTTACACACTTGATGCCATTCACCTCATTTTGTTAGTGCAACAGTATAGGTCCTCGAGGGCCACTACATTAGTTGGTTAAACAGACTAGTCTGCTAGGTCGACTAGTTTGTGACATCCTTAATCTTTAAAACTATTCACTCAATTTTGTTAGTGTAGTGGCATAAGTCTCGAAGGGCCACTGCACTAGTTGATTAAATAGATTAGTTTGCTAGGCAAACTAGTTTGTGACATCCTTGATCTTCAAACAGGGTTGGTATAACAACTAAGGTCTCAGAAGGCTACTGTACTAGTCTATTAGACATACCATATCTTGTTATTTGAACCTTCGGTGCTATACTTGGATCAGGCTGGTGCAACGATCAGGGTTTAAAATATGGATCACTACACTCTTTTGAGTTCCCTATAGGTCTAGTGTATTGAAGTGTTGTTTACCTAATTGGTCCTATTAATTTAATGAAATAAATAATATACAATAGATTGTTATTAAAGTTTCTAAATTTTGGCATAATTAACTAAACGAATAAGTAACATATACCATCAGGGGTATTTTGTTAATTTTGCATGTATATCACTTATTAACCAGATAATTTAATTAATTAACTATTATTATTAGAAATGGCCTAAATGCATAATATATATGACTTAAATTGATTAAATAAATGGTAATTTCTCATGTACAGGAAAAAAGGGTATTTTGGTCTTTTGACATAAAAAAGTAATTTATGGACCTAATAAGTCTATATATGCATGAATAAATAATTTGACATGTTTTAAATGCTTGAGTTCACCACTGAGTATATTATATACTCAGTGTACCTATTTCGGTGTACAGGTAAGGATAAGTAAGGTATAACCTCATAAAGTATACAGCCAGAGTTTAGAAGATATTTGATAAAAGGCTATTATGTATATGTTGTAT
>CANXYI010745732.1:0-15656 GCA_948208565.1 Hura crepitans | reverse complement strand
TTTCTAGGCTCTATTTCCAATTTCTATCAGAAGATTTGGCTTTTAAAGACTGTGGAGGCTAAGATTCATATAATTTTTGTGAATTTTGGTGGAGAAAGAAGAGAGAAAATAAAGAAAAATAATGGGAGGAGAGAGAAGAATGGCGTTAGATTTTAAGGCTTGGAAGGAGGAAGTTTATGCTTTGGCACATGTGTAACCACTTATATAGGGGTAGGTGGGTGGCCCCGATCACAACATGTGGCGGTCCGACGGCTCGTATTCTCCTGATACCTTTTTAAGCTTTAGAAATTCATAGAAAATTCTCTGGACCTCTAAAAATACTCATTTTAGTTTTAAAAATCCTCAATTAGTGTCACTAGGGCCCACATAAAATTTCAAGTTAAAATTCTGTAGTTGAAATTTTGATACTATTCACCACCTAGAATAAAATATTTAGAAAAAATATCAAATGACCTCAAAAAATTAAAATTCCTTCTCTATCATACTCGTTGGAATTTTTGAGGTTCAAGGTATAGTATTTTCGGGTCCATCTGGGTACATCCCAAGGCTATCTCGACACAAACTCATTTTATTTCCCCATTCACTAGTTCTCGACCTGAAATGATTTATTAGTTCTGCTAAATTTTTAAATTCATTCATTTTATCCATTTGTAGCCCCGTCAAAGTTTTATGACCAATACGGCCCTTTCTAGTCTCGTGGCAATGCCCCGCATCGTAGGGAACATCACTCAAGCCTAGAAGGTACTATTCATAGAACTCTAGCTCATAGGCATTACAGCACTCATGTACAAGAGATAGATAGTGATGTAAGAATGACAATAAAGATGTATGTCATAAACTAATTTTATGTAATAGGTGTTTTTCTGAATAATATATGTGTACTACTAATGCTAATGAGCAAATGGGTGGATTAGGAGGATCCTATGAGCTGAGTTATGAATGTATTTGATATAGAAGTGCTTATTTAATAGGTTGAAATTTTTGGATTTTTGCCCGAACAATTGTTATGCTGTCGGATTTCTAATAAAATTTCTTTATGGTGCTTTAAGAGTTAAGTGTTATAATCGATCTAACCCATCTAGGAGTCTGTATGGCATCCAAACTGAATGTAACAAAACAAAATTGGCCTAAATTAAAGCTAAGAAACTTTTATTAATTAAGGTTACATATTAAATTAAGTGAATATGAAGAGAGAGAAATATCAGGATGGGTGACATACCGGGAAGTGACATCTCCTGTCCAGTTCAGAAGTGGATTGGGTAGGAGGTGTTACATCACTAACTATCTTAAGTATTAATTATTATCCTTTGATTTTGGTGCTTTTAATTTGCCATGAGGTATACATAGCTAGGAGTTTGGGTATAACATGAAGTACTTAAAGATAGTTGAGTAGTCAATAGAGGATTCACCATTCTAGATCATTTAAGGGGTGTTTATCTCATAGTTCTAGTTGACTATCTTTATTTAGGAATCTCTAGCCAGAGTAAAGTGCAAGTGTGAATTGGATTACATGGGCATTTTGGAAATAAAGATAAATGTCATTAGAATTCAAGGTTTGTTTAGACATACTTAATTATGCATTGAGTTGACACAAGTTCATATTCAAACATAGATGAGATAAAGAATAGTGAAAAGAATTTATTGCATGGTAACTGAATATGAAAGGGTTAAGTCAAACCACTTGAATTCCAAACATTATGGTAGTTATTATGCTTATCTATAAGCCTCTAATAAGCTATATAATAGCGAATTTATTAATGAGATTTAATAATAATTTAATTGGATTAAATCACATAATCCTATTTCTATTATTATTCTGAATCACTACTATACTGCTAACATGCTTTGAAAGCCCATAGGATCACACACCTACAAGATCAAATTAATGAAGCAAAAATACATAATATTTAATGATATGGGATATTATAAGTTAGAATAAATAAAAAAGAAAGATTTATTGGGTTTAGAGCCCAAGAACAGAGCTAAAAATTCAAGTTAGTGTTTTTATGCATCTGGGTTTAATTTGGGTCTTTCAATTAATTAATTAAAAGCCTAGCTTTGGTAATCATTCTTAGGGTTAAAAGACCTTTCAATTTGACATATGGGTGAATAAAAAAGGATATAAAAAACCCTTAAAAGTCATTCTCAAGAGAGAGCTTTTGATAGAGAAAACCATACTTTACTATTATCGCAAATTTACCTCCCCTTTTATTTTCTTCTTTAATTTTATTTCTTGCTAGCACCTAGAAATAAAATTCACCTATGCATCTCCTTTTAGTTCTCATTTTTTTTGCTACTGGTATGGATACCTTAGAGGTTTTCAATTTTGGATCAATATGGTTTGCGATAACCTGGTAAGGTGAATAACTGCAAATAGGAATCTATTGAAGAATTTAAGGTTAATTTTCGTTTTGTGATTTTTGTAAATTATTATTTTCAATTTTTTGAAATTTTAATCCTTACTAGAATTCCATGGACATTCAATTTCTATTGCACATGACTCTATGGAAGCCAACAATGGTATTAGAGCTAGGTTCTGTTGAAAAATTAAAAGCATTCGCAGTTTGTTGTATCCCACATTTAAAATTTGAAACTTTTGTTTGAATCTTTCATATGCTTTTTCTATTTGATTATTTTTCTATTGATTAGAACTATTTGAAAATAATTTTATTTCTAGTTTTGTGAATTTTTGAGATTTCATATGCTTAAAGAAACCGAAATTGTGCAAAATTGCTATTTTAGTTGGTTTTGATGGTGCTATTTAGTCCAATTGATTTTTTTTAATTCTTTAAGCCTTAAATTATTTTTATTAGGTTTCTAAGGGGATAAATTTAATTTTGGATTTGGTTAATAAAATTGAATTTTATTTAATAATTAAAAAAATTAATTAAACATCAAATTTAGGTTTCCACAAAACCTATTGACTAGATTTGGATAATTTTGTTCAGTCCTATTTTTTAATTTTTTAGGCACAAATCATTTTTTCTAGGTTCCTAAGAGACTAGAATTTAATTATGGAGATAGTCAATAAAATAAAATTTTATTTGATTGAACATGATTGTCAGGTTGTAATTCTATTACAACTAATGACATAGATTGGGAAATTATTTCAAACATTTTCTTTTATCTTTTAGCCCTAAATTATTTTTTAGGTTCCTAAAGGATTAAAATTTAGTTCTAAAGCTGATCAATAAAATTAAATTTTATTTGATAATTAAAAGAATAGTTTGACAGTATTAAAAATTAATTAGGGTTTTTAATGGTTATTAATTTTGGTTTTGCTTCTTTCAATTCTAGATCTTTTTGTTCATGATTATTAGATAATTATGAAGTTAGTTAGAATACTCAAAACTCATTACATATGAATTGGATTCATAGTTCTGTAATAGTTCCATGAACATGTAATGTATTTGCTATTGGTATCAATAAATTAATTTTGAGTTGATATATTAGATTGATTAATTTGAATTAATTTTACAGGTCATTATATGTGATTTTATGTGTTCATGCTCATTAGAATTGGCAAAAATCATTAAGAATAGTAATTTTACAAAACAATGCAAATTGCTTTATCAGCAAATGCTAAAAACTAGATTTTTGGCATTGTGTAATTCAAAAATTCAAATTAATTTTTTTCAATATTTTTGTTGGAATTAGCTACTCGAATTAATGCAAATTTAATTAAATAATTAGATTCAATAATGAAATGTTGGTATCTATACTCCATTACCTTTATTGATAAGTATTCATGATATGTATATTTGTACTTAATAAAGTACATGTCTAAACCCTTTAAAAAGTTCAAAGAATTTAGAAATAAAGTTAAGAAACAACTTTCCAAAAGTATAAAAACATTTCGATTAGCTTAAGGTAATGAATACTTGAGCTAAGAATTTTAGAGTTATCTTAGAGATAATGGGATATTATCTTGATGGACTCTTTTATATACACCATGGCATAATGGTGTATTTGAAAGGAGAAACTAAACCCTATTGGACATGGTTCGATCTCTGATTAGCCTTATTAAACAGCCCAAGTTCTTTTAGGGTTATACAGTGAAACCACTATTTATGTATTAAGCAAAGTTCTATTAAAGTCAATTGATGTTACACCATTTGAGTGGTATTACAAGAAGCCATCTTTATCACATATGAAATTATGGGGCTGTACTGCATATATGAATAGAGTTATATTAGATAAGCATCTAATAAGTGTTTATTTGTGGGGGTATCCAAAGGAGTTATTTGAATACTATCTCTGCAGCCCTTTGGAATAAATAGGTAATTGTTTAAAGAATGTTGTCTTCTTAAAGAAATAAATTCTTATTAAAAAGAGCAGTGAGAGTAGAATTAAACTCGATAAGGTTCAAAAACCACAAATAGATAATGATCAACTAATTAATCCCACTTTAATTATTCATGAAGATGAGTTAATATAAAAGCCTACTATTATAAAGCTCCTAGTTACTCTACTAGAGTTCGTATTATTCTAGAGAGACAAATTTCTCATTAATGATGACATTAGTAAAGAAAAATGAGCTTACATACTATGAGAAGGTTTCAAAGAGTTTAGAATCGAAATTTTAGCTGAAGGCTATGAAATTTGAGATGGATTTTCATGTATGATAACCAAATTTAGGACTTGGTTGATCCATTTAAAGGGATAAAATAAATGGATCTTCAAGAAAAAAATTGACAAGAAAGGTAATGTCATTTTGTAAAGGGTTATCATCAAAGGTAAGGAATTGACTTTTACAAAACCTTTTCCCCTATAGCAATACATTTTGCTTGTTATTACTACTCATTGTGATAATGAGATTTGAAAAATGAATGTGAAGATAGCTTTCCTCAATGGAAATCTATCAGAGGAGGTGAATTTGAGATAGCTTGAAGGGTTCACATGCAATGGTAACAACAAAGTATGTAAGCTTTAGAATTTCATATATGGACTGCAGCAAGCATCTAGGAGCTACAACATCCATTTTGATGAGATAATCAAGGAGTATGGTTTCTCATAAAATATGGATGAACCATATGTATACAAGAAGGCTAGTATGAGTGCTATATTTTTCTTTGTGCTATATGTCGATAGGCTAATAGGAAATGATATGTCAACTCTACAGGTATTAAAAATATGGTTGTCTAAGAAATTCTTCATGAAATACCTTAGTGAGGCAACCTATATATTAGGGATTAAGATCTATAGAGATAAATCCAGAAGGTTGCTTAGTCTTTCACAGCTTATATATATAGACAAGATGCTAAAGAGGTTTAGCATGGGTCTCTCTAAGAGAGGATTTATTCCTATGTTGCATAGGAAATTCCTTTCTAAGTCATGTGTCTAAAGACACAAAAGGATAAAGAATGAATAAGTAAGGTCCCATATATATCGACTATAAGTTCTATCATGTATGCTATGTTATATACTAGACCTGATATAACATTTTCTCTATCTATGATGAGCAAATTCTAATCCAATATGGAGAGGAACATTAGATGGTTGGCAAGAACATTCTTATGAACTTGAGAAGGACTAAAGATATGTTCTTAGGATATGGAGAAAGGGAATTATAGGTTAGTTATTGTATGGATGCTAGCTTTATGTCTAATAAAGGCAATTGTCAAGTCTTATGTTTATATTGGAAGGAGGTGCAGCTAGCTAGAAGAGTTCCAAGCATGAGACAACTACCAACTTGACAATAGAAGCTGAGTATAGCTACTTTCGAGGCAACTAAGGAAGCTATTTAGATCTAGAAGTTCATAACTAAACTTGGAATGGTACCTTCCATTGTTGATCCAATACCCCGATGTTGTGATAACAATAGAGCCATTGCATAGGCAAATGCACTAAAGTCTCATCAATAGTCTAAACATGTTATTAGAAGCTACCATCTAATCAGAGAGATAGTTGGTAGGTAGGAAGTGAAAATTGTAAGAGTCCTCACAAATTAGAATGTGTTGATCCTCTCACTAAGGAACTATTATAGAATAAGTTTGATCATCATGTAAATACCTTAGGTATTAGGTATATAGGTGATTGGCTTTAGTATAAGTGGGAGATTGTTAGTTGTATGCCCTAGAGCTTATGTAATAAGGATTTTTCATGTAATGTTTGAACCTTTTTTTTAATGAAATGGCATTTCTTTATTACATTTTGCTTATTTTTATTTATTTGCTTGATTGTTAATCTTAATCTATATAGTAAAATGTCTAGTATACAATCACAATACGAAAGCAGTCATGAAAGAGTTTATGATGTGAGATGCTTATCATATGCAAATATGATAATACCAAAATTACCTCTAGTCATAGTATTAACAAGATATGACATTGCTAATGTAGATAGACTAGCATATGTTATACTCTTTGTATAGGTCAAGTAGCTACCTCATAAGTTGTGAGCTTAGAGGATGCTCATGGTTGACATGTGGATGTTTATTTGGGAAATAAATACTTTAAGGACCTAACATGAGACCATTCTTATGGATAAAATGATCTATATCAATGAATAAGGATCTCATCATATTCAGTTGTCCAAGTATCCTTGAACTTGAGGTCACTAACTATTTTAAGTGTTATTCTTTTACTTTACCATGAGGTCTACATAGCTAGGAGATTAGTTATAACATGAAGTTCTTAAAAGATAGTTGAGTGATTGATAGAGGATTCACCATTCATATCATTTAAGGTGTGTTTATCTCACAGTTCTAGTTGACTATTTTATTTAAGAATCTCTGGCTAGAGTGAAATGCAAGTTTAAATTAGATTCACAATGGAATTTTAGGAATAAAGATAAATGTCATTAAAAAAACACATTTAAGGCTTGATTAGACATAGTTAATTAAACATTGAATTCACACCAGTACATATTAAAACCTAGATGAGACATAGAATGGTGAAAGGAGTTTATTGCACATAAACTAAATATGCAAAAGTTAAGTCAAATCACTTGACTTTTTCACACTTGGGTAGTTATTATGCTTAGCTATAAGCCTCTATTGACTTGTATAATAGTGAATTTATTAATGGATTTAATTGGTTTAAATCACAAAATCCTAGTTCCATTGGAATTCTGATTCACTACTATATTGCCAACATGCTTCAGAAGCCCATAGGGTTACACACCCATTGCAGCAAATTAATGAGGCAAAATACATAATATTTAATGATATATGTCATTAAATTGGAAAAAATAAGGAGGAAAGGCTTATTAGGCTTGGAGCCTAACAATATAGTTAAAAATCCATGTTAGGGGCTTTATGCATTTGGGCTTAATTTAGATCTTTATATTAAAGGGAATTTACATAA
The DNA here is from genome assembly GCA_948208565.1 of Hura crepitans. Classification (NCBI taxonomy): domain Eukaryota; kingdom Viridiplantae; phylum Streptophyta; class Magnoliopsida; order Malpighiales; family Euphorbiaceae; genus Hura; species Hura crepitans. The sequence continues at coordinate 8,349 of CANXYI010745732.1, read as the reverse complement.
ATGTAAAAAAAATAGAAAAAAATTACAACTTCTATCACTATTTACAACTGAGTATCAAAACTAACTTTTTTTTTAAAAAATTTTCTTATATCATATATACTATTTTTTACACAAAAATCTAAACCCAATATCACATCCCTATTTTCTCATCACCTCCATTAACAAGTTCAATAGTGTCTCCTCCATTGACATGGTTTTTTCATAAAGCGTCGAAGTCTCATCTTTTTTTTTCATCTCTTCTCAACAAGTTCAATAGCATCTCCTCATTCCATATGTTTTCCCTATTCTCCATTTACATATGATTTTTCCTTATATGATCAAATTTTGTTCTTCTTTTTTTTTTCATCTCTTCCTCAACTAGTAAAATTGCTTATTTAATTAGACTAAAATTTTTTTTAATCATTTTTCATCTCATGTTAACCATCTTTTACATTGAATTCAAGGTAATAATTTCATTTTCTCTTATTGTAATTATTCTTTAAATTTGCAATTGTAAATTATATTTGTTGTTTTATATTTGATTTGTGATTTGTTTTGAAAAAATCATATTATTATTTATATGGTGTTCAATAAAATGTCAAATACAATTTTGTGAATGAAAGATCAAAAAATTTTTAAATGGAATGGGAATTAAATACATAAACATCTTTATTTTTTTATGTAAATCAAAAATTTATATAGCAACAAACAAATTAAACCTGAGTATTGATAATATAATTCTTGTATTTACTTTTTATATTTTTTATTAATATTTCACATATTTAATTATTATTTAATAATGAAATTATTTTTATGTCATATTATAAGTTAATGAATTGGACAAGAAAAAAGCTATTGTTTGCTATGCTCATATTTTTTTGCTAAGATGGACTTTTTTCTCTCTATGGCATAAAGTCTATAACTTAAGCTTGGGGTACTGGTACTATTGCTTAATTGGCTTGGTTTATGACCAAATCATTTTGCATTGGTGCAGAAATTTCTTGCCTTGCTAAAGGCTAATGCCATTCACCTTCTGGCATAGTACAACAGGAATGTTGAAACTGTGATATACCAAATATTTGCATAGTTTAGAATATGATATATGTTCTAAGAATTCTATAGTTTAGTGTATTTATAGTATATTTCATGTATACAATAGTATAAACTTTTTTATAGTAATTTTATGGTATAAAACTCGTGATGCGATATCAAATCGAATCTTTGGCTATCGAAGAATGACGAAAATTGGGCGACTAAAGAATAATGATAATGTAATGATAAAATTCTTTTCAAAAAAAAACATATAAAAGGATGAAATTGAATATTTATAATAAAAAACCCAAATACAAAAAATAAATAACAAGAAATGGAATTTTTTTATATAAAATTTTAAATAAACAAATTTAACAAGTTTTTAAACATTTATTTTTGCTCATATATTCATCGTCTTTCTTGCACATCTAATATTTAATATTAAACTAAATATACTTTTAAACCATGAACAAAATTCATATATATTTCAAGAAATTTGTAGTGCTTTATATTTAGGGTATATGTCACATATACAAATAGTATAAAAATTTTTATAGTATATTTTTGGTATACAAATGGTATAAAACTATTAACACAATATCAAATAAGACCTTTGGCTATCAAAGAATGATAAAAATTGGGAGAACAAAGAATGACAATAACGTAATGATAAAACCCTTTTCAAAGCAAACATATAGAAAAATGAAATTGAATATTTATAATAAAAAAATCCAAATATAGAAAGCAAATAAATAATGGATTTTTTATATAAAATTTTAAATAAACAAATCTAACAAGTTTTTTAACATTGATTTCTATTAGTATATTCATCATCTTTCTTGCACATTTACTATTTAATATTAAACTAAATATACTTTTAAGCCATGAACAAAATTTATATATATTTCAAGAAGTCTATAGTTTAGTATATTTAGAGTATATTTCATGTATACAAATAGTGTAAAAATTTTTATAGTATATTTATGGAATACAAATGATATAAAACTCATGACGCAATATCAAATTAGAGCTTTGACTATCAGAGAACGATGAAAATTGGGCGACCGAAGAATGATGATAGAGTTGTGATAAAATCCTTTTCAAAGCAAGCATATAAAAAACATGAAATTAAATATTTATAATAAAAAAACTCAAATATAGAAAACAAATACAAAAATATGGAATTTGTTTTGAAAAAATTTTAAAAATAAATATATTATGAACATAGGGCATTTTGTAGAAAAAAGTTTCAAAAGGAAACACTTTATTTAATTTTCCCAAATTAATATAGCTTCTATCCCTAATATAACACTTTGTTTTTAGTATATATTAGCTTTTAATATGCTTTTTTTTAGTATATACTTAAAATAAGTATAAATGATTCTATTCAAAATTTTTAACCCAACTATATCATTACTTAGTACACATTATTTAGTTGTAATATACTTTTTATTAAAAGATACACATTGATATAACCAAAATATTATATCTATATTATATTTATAGTATAAAAATGTTATATGTATAATATTCTTTTCCAGATTAGAATATTATAAGAATATATATAGTATATTAATGCTATATAAATAATATTTTTCATCTTTTATGATTTAGTCTATTCAAATTTTATTTGAATATGTTTATAACTTCATCTATAAAATGTTACTTATGAATGAAATTAATATAACTTCTATCACTCTAACATAAAATGACAAAGATTTATTTTTTAAAATCATCCTAGACACTAAAACCTATATGATATCTATCTATGATAAAAAAATGACTCCATATAAATTAAATAATTTATCTCGAATATCTAAAGATTGCAACATCTATTATCTGTAAAAATTTATAATAATAACATTTTGTTTACATAAAAAGATAGCAAAAAAGTATTATCTAAAACATACGAAATAGTTTTACATATTGAAATTATAACATTAAAAAAACACCAATAAACTCTTACATTGTATAACACTTTTGCCCTTCCTCTTACACCTATCTTCTTACACTTTAGGTTCACTTTCAATCTTTTCAAATTGATTGCTCACGCCATAATGATAAAGCAACCCAGCAAGTCTATTTCTATGTAAATCCATGTTAAAGTCTTCATATTACATCATTACATTGAGGTAAACAAGAATATCATATATCACTTGATAAATATTTCACAAACTGAATCTTGAATCGCGAAAAAATATGTAGAGTTATTGATGGCATTGGTGGTCTCAAACAAATATTACAATCTATATAAGAATGTGCATACCCATAAATAAAAATTCACATAACCAGTAATAAAATCAAAATGTAATTCATGATTTATAAAAACTAAAGATAATGTACAACAGTTGCATATTTTAACAATGTCAATTTTAGTGTAAAAATATAACCCCCTATTATTCAATAGAACTTATGAAAGAGGTTAACAAATGGTAATAACTTAAATAATGAAATTAGAGAATAGAAAAATCAAAACTAACTTCAAATAGAAGAAATCATACATTGCCTATCAAAAAACATGCAATGTATCAGATACAAAATCAAAAAACCAGTAACGATAGAGAACGAGCGCTTGAAGTTAATAATGAAAATAGATAATGATTAATGTTGGAGAATGATCAATCTAAAGTAATAACCAAATCGGAGAACACTCAATGTTAAAGAACACAAAATCAAAGATACTATGGAAATCACAAAATGAGAAAAACTAGTGACACAACATATATAAAATTGGAAAACGAACAATATCGAGAGCAAAAAATCAAAGCTAATAATGAAAATAGAGAATTCCAAAAATAGAGATGTATATCTTGCATAACAATAAAAAAATGTTACTGTTTCATAACCTCTTCTATCTCCCAAGGATTTTCTCCCATTTTATAGTGTCTCTATAGCACCTTACTAAAAGGAATAATTTTATTTCTCAATTCTTTGACTTCTTTGTTGAAATGGTTATAAGTTCTTCTTAAAATATCATATCTATTTGCACTTTAATTCTTCTATAAAGATGACATACAAAAGAGCTAAACTATACTTTCGTAACATCAACACATGAAAATACATTGTTATCTAATTCTATTAGCAAAGCCAACTCGTATAATATGGGACCAACTCTTCCCAATGCTTTATAAGGTCTAGTATATATTGGGCTCAATTTTCTTTTTCTACTTACCTTGAGAATTTTCTTCCACAATGATACTTTAAGGAAAATTCATCATTTGCTAATATTTAACCTTCTTTGTTTTAAATTCATGTTAAGACTTTTATCTATCTATTACTACCTTTAGTTAGTCTTAATAATCCTTACTTTTTCCTTTGTTTGTTAGATTACTTCTCGGCCTTCTTGTTTACTTCCACTTAACTCAGTCTAAAATAATGATGTCTTGCACTTTTTACCATTTAATGCTTCATGTGGTGCCATTCCTCCATTGACTTAATATCATAAGCGAATTTAACTAGAGGAATATAATAGTTTCAACTTCCTTCAAACTCTATGATACATCCTCTTAGCATATTCTCAAGCACTTGAATCATTTTCTTTGTTTAGACATCAATTTAAGGGTGAGAAGCTATATTGAACTATAGCTTAGTCCCTAAGGCCTCTTGCAATTTATGCCATAACCTAGAGATAAACCTTGGACCCCTATCTAACACTATTAAGATGGGTGCACTATGCAGTCACACTATCTCATTCATATAGGTCTCTATTAACTTATCTAAGGAATAGTTAGCTTTTATTGGTAGAAATGAGCTGACTTGGTTAAATGATAAGTCATTGCCTAAATGACATCTTTTCTTTAATATAATTGATAACTCTATGATAAAGTTTTTCCATTCTAGAATGGAATTAGGCTGCAACATTCCAAATGGTACATGATACTTTGCCTTGTTGACAAGTTAGACATCTACTAACAGACTCTGTAATACCTCTTTTCATCCTAAGCTTCTAGTAATGTACTTTAAAGTCATTTTACATTTTTATGCTTCTTAGATGCATGGAATAAAAGCTTTCAAAAACTTCTTTTAAAATCTTGCTCCTTAACTTTGCATTTTTAGATTTACGAATTTTATGAAAAATATAAGCATTCATCTCCGCCCTTCAAGCTGGTACTTATTATACTCTATTCTTAAATTAATAATATTTATGTCATCAATAAAGGCTTAATTCTTAACTTCACTATCAAGACTCCCACTTAGGTTAATGCTAAGTGGACATTTCTCACCTTAAATGCTAACAAGGACTTCCTACTAAGGCATCTGTTACTTCATTAGTTTTGCTTGTGCAGTAATCCATAATACAATCATAATCCTTCACTAGCTCCATCCTATCTCCTTTACTTAAGCTCCATCCTTGTTATATAGCAAATACTTTGATTTCTTTAAATGCATGGTTAAATTTCTTTCTCACTTATACCAATACTTTCTAACCTGTTGTGTATTATGTTACTATAAACCACAAGGTTCTGCTTAGATCCTAACTGAATAAGCAAAAGAGCATTAATCAACATAACTTTAAGCTGATCAAAACTAGCTCGACATTTTTCTATTTATTCAAAATTCACATCCTTCCTTAAGAACCTAGTAAGTAGGGCTATTATTAATAAAAAGTCATTTATAAATCTTCTATTATATCTAATTAAACTAAGAAAGCTCCTAACTCTAGTGGCATTCTTTAATAAACTTCACTCTACTATTATTCTTTCTTTTTAGGGTTCATTCTAATATTTTAATCAAATATAACATGACATTAAGCTTAATATCACTTCCATCCAAAGATCATGCTTACTTATCTTAGTATGCAACTACATTTCTTTTCATTCTAAAGGAACCCTTCTTTTACCAAATAAACATTCGGAGTTCATTTCACCATATGCTTTCTTTAATCATATAGGCAACCTCCTTGGCTTCTAAAAATTCAAAGGATTTTGCCTCTATAATTACATTTCTTTAAGTTTTATACTTTCCATTAACTTATTAACTTTTGACACATTTAGTTGTGTACCTTGCCAATGTTATATTTTTAGCTCGGGCAAATGTATGCAAAATAACTTTTCTGCATTATGCAAACATAGAGATACAAATTCATGTCATGTAATGTGTGTTTGTATATGCAACATGGCATGGTAAATAAATGCATAATCCCATCCCTAAATGTATAAATGATAACAAACTTACCCATCATTGTATTAAGATTGCATTCATGTCTCAATATTTCTTCTTTTCCTTTCTCTTTTTGTCTGACATATCTTATCAGCGTACTTTCTTTTCAAAAATGACTTACAAACTAAAATTTCTTAGAAAAGTCCTAACTTTTAGAGATGTGCACTTACCATCTATACATACTTGACTCATAAAGCTATAAAAATATCACTATATAACTTTCTATCAACCTTATCTTATTCACCTCAAGTATCAGTATTCTAGTGTACACATGTATATATAATGGCATGTACATATTCCTAATGCTTGTCTTAGGACTACTAACCTATTTTGAACCTAAAAACTATCACAGCCAATTAGGCATAATAAGGGTTACCGAAGTGGAAGCATTTCTATCTAAAATATAAACATAAACCTATCTCCTAATGTGCTAACATCTAGAAAACACTCGAGCAACATCTACCTATATACATATATGTACATATCACCCTGTTAACCTTTCAAATGTATAAAACACAAGCATATATGCATATCCTATAGTCAACCAATATTTCTATTCTCTATGATAATATATGGACACAACCAAACTCCTATACCTAGTGTAATAGTTTACTAAGGTCTAAAACCATCCTTGTCTAGTATAATCAATAATATACATAGTGGAATATCATACTATATATAAGTTAAGCTTTAAAAGACAATCTTATAATGAAGCATACTATAAGAGAACTTGTATATACTAGAATGATACGAATAGAACCTTTTCATTATTGTGTATATGATATTTACATTACATTTACATACATAGCTATAAACACTTGAAAGTAACGAATGCATGAGAAACTTTGTAGTGATACTTAAGCTTTGGTGACTTTGTTCAAACTTTGAATATCCTTCAAGAAACTCCCTCATTATCCTCAATCTGCATGAGGAAAATCTTCACATTAAGCAATAAGCTTAGTTGTATTCAAACATTATCAATCTTATATAAGTTAATTGATAAACATAAATTGATGATACATAAAGGATTAAGAAAACCAAGTTTCACTTGTCACCTTAACAACATATATGGACATTGAAGGATTTAATTGCAGATTTGTATTTCATAAGATGTTCCAAAGATGTGAGTGTAATGTGAGATTTCCAAGTAACTTTTCTAAGTGGTTGCTATCAATTAACAATGCATATACTTAAAATAATTTTGCACATTATGCTATAAGAACTAAATTATTCTTATATTAACTTACCTTTCATATTATTAAATTCATACAAGTATCAATGCTTAAAACAATTTAAGGTTTAATTCACAACATACTTAATATAAGCTTGCTCATAAAGTATGGATGCATATTTTACCATTTATAGTCCATTATGCCATCTATAAATGCCAAGTGCTCTCAATTTACAGAAATTTAGTCAATGCTTAATGTGTACAAGTTAGGTAAAATGTTTAATATTTTAGTCTTTTATTTAAATCTTAATATTGATTGAGAAAATAACCACATAGATTCTTATAGATGAAAAAGAAAAAGAAAACTTAACAGAGAACTTTCATGTCTATTATGCATATCTGAAATTTTAGTAAAAAGTAATACTACTTAACATTATATATGTATTTAATTATTAGTAAGGTGAAATAAAGCATGTAGCATATACTTTTATAGCATATTTCTTCTTGAAGTTTTAAGCACTTAGTCATTATTATATGTCTTTCTATTAAGTATTAGTCATTCTTATATGTTTTTATATCAAGTAGTCACCATGGTTGCATAAAATATATTCTCATATGCATGTAACAATTTACATAAGCTAGCTAAAACTTTTCATATACATCTCACTTTACCTTTAGTTTAACAATATAACATAAGGTCATTATTCATAAATGAGTTTTGTTACTAGCTTGTAGAAATATAAAATGAATTAAATGAGCTAACTAAGATCTGTACTTACCTGATTGCATAATGACTAGATTTTATCTTTAAGTAATGATTCCTTTTAGCTAATAAGCTTTCATAAGTATTAACAAACTATTAAAGCTAGCTATTATTCTTAAACACATCTAATGTTATTATGGGCTCTTCTAAACCAAATACTATTATGCTATTAATAATAGACCTATTTAACTATTTATTTCATTGCATCTTTTCATTTTATGCACGTATTATTAGTAGCCTTATC
>CANXYI010745569.1:0-11344 GCA_948208565.1 Hura crepitans | reverse complement strand
GTAGGGATTAGCCCATATAGACCTCCTAATAACTAGGTGTGCAGGATTCACTAGTAGAACCTCAATAGCTGCACCCATCATTTTAATCATATAGGTAATGGTCGAGGAGGACCAAAACCCCTAGTAGTTACTAACTCCCTAATTGATCGACTAACCTATCTAGTGGGTGTTTCATTTATAAGTCATTTAACAATACTCATCATATCATTGAAATTCTCATAATCTTCTGCATACTTGCACTAAAGTACATTTCCCCATTACGGGTCAGTTTACCAGCAAAACACTATTCATTTGATCATTTTCGTAACTTTTATTCTCATGTCATCATCATCAAATCATTCATTCCATTTGCACTAGTATTTCACATTATCAGCACCAATATTTCATAACTCAATGCTATTATTTACCATCATGTTTACTTGCTTTCGTCTATCCAATTCATTTATGCTCATATATCTATATCATGCCACATTCTCATGCCATAAATGGTCACTTTCTCACACATGTATACTTACCACACATTACCACATTTCTACCCATATAATACATGTTTGCCATCCTTTATGTCCTTTATCAATTCTTCCATTTTAAACACAATATTTGTTTACATTTTCATCCAATTACCCTGTCATTACTTATCACACACATAAACACACTTCACATTGCCATCACACACCATTCAGCCACACCATGAGCACACACATGCACATGGTTTTCCTCCATACTAATTATGCATATAAGCTTCTTATTTTCATGCCAACATAATCACATACCCAATTCACATCAAATATCCACGCATAAACATAAACTCACACTTCCATACACACTCACATGAACATATTCAAGCACATACATAGATTACATTAAATTCATATACCTAGGTTGTGAAAACACCCTTTCTCACCACTTGACTCCCTTGAATGGCCTTCCTCACCTATCCTTTTTCCTTAACCTAAAACATATATAATTAGGGCTTAAAAAAATTCTCAAAAATGCAACACAACACCAAATTGAAATCTAAGCACATGGTTATTCTTAGAACACTTAAAGCTATGTAAAACAAAAAAAAAGTGGGATTAAAAGCCTTACACTAAAAAATATCACTATTCACCCCTTTGCTTATATCTCTCTTTCTAGCCTCTTTTTCTCAATTTTGTCACTTAGAGAGACTTTAAAAGACTATGGAGGTGAAAAACCATATAACAATTATAGGATTTGGGTGTGTGCGAAGAGAGAAATGAAGAAAAATGAATAAAAAGGCTTATATGGCTATGGCATCAGCCAAATGAGGGAGGAGGGGGAGCTCTTTTGCACATGTGACACCTCACATGTGTGGGCCATTTTATATTCAGCACATGGATGGCTCATATTATGTCATGTGGCGATCCAACGACCCATTTTAATTCAATTTTCTTTTAAATTTTAAAAATTCAAAATAATTTCTCAAGACCTCCAAAAATCAATATTTCAATTCCAAAAATCCTCAATAATGCCCATTAAGGGCCTCATAAAATCTCATGTGAAAACTCCCTTAGGAGCTAGGGTTAATATTCACTCATATAATCTAAAAATTTCAAATAAATATCAAATGACCTCAGAAAATTAAAATTCCTTCAGCAATAGACTCATTGGAATTTTTGAGCTTCAGGGCATGGTATGTTTAGGTCCATTCAGGCACATCCCAGAGCTTTCCCAACACAAACTCAATCAAAGTCACTATTCACTAGTTCGTGGTCTAAAATTTATTGGTTCTGCTAAAAGTTTTTATTAATTCATTTTTATCATTTTCTAGCCTATCAAATTTTTATGACTAGTACTCCTCTTTTTGGCTATCATAGAGTGACCTAGCTCCTTAAAAGACACTATTCATGCCTTAAAGGTACTATTCATGAAACTGAGTTTTATGGGCATTACACCTACTATTAGGTGGATGGTGTGTACAAATACTAAGGCCCTTATTGTGGACCACTGCATGACATAGATCTTGCTATCCAGTGTTTAAAGAGTTGTCTTTCGAGTATGGGCTATGTAAAATGAAATGAATATAATATTTTGCTATGCAATTGTAACATGACATAAGTAAATTAAAATTAGAATAATTAATTTTACTAGGACTTATAATGTGATATCTTGACTCTAGCATGACTGTGTGGTGAATTAAGATTGGTAATTGATAAGTATGATACTAGTAAAGTAGTTGTATGTGAATGGTATTATTAATTATATTAATAAATATGTGACTCATAAGAATAAGTACCGTGTGATTGTAGTAGTCTGATGAAGGTAAAGTCATAATAAAGTGTGTATATAAGTGTTTAGGGATAAATAAGAGTAAAGGTAACCACTTAAAGAGAACTTTAGAGGTTATCCCCAGTGTTGAATGAGACATCAATAAATAAATAATGGTTAAAGTATCAGAATCAAACTAACTCGACCTATGTTAATCTTGTAATTAAATATGTACAAATCCTATAATTACCATAATTGTTATCAAATTTGAGGAATTGACACGACAAATGTAGACTACATAAAACCTGTAGTAATAATGGGATAACATTGTGTAATTTAGGGATATGGCTTATTTGTGATGTATGTGTGTGTGATATAATGTATATTTCACTAAATTAACCATCGAGTTTATACTCAGCATATTAATTCCTCTGATGCACAAATGTTAGGTAGTAATAAGTAGTGGGGATACAAACAGCAATGTAGCAGAAGGCTTCCAAAGTAATGATATCCTGGTTAATATAGTGTACAAGAAAATACATTAGTGGCAAAAATGTATGATAGGGTAGTAGTTGTTGTTGTAGCTAGGGACATATGTAACTTGATATTCATGGAAATATTTTGAATAAAACTTTGATAAGCCTAAAAATGGGCTAATAAGTTTGATATCTACAAATCTACCTAGGATGGTATAAGATATGGTTAGCACGGTATTATGTATATACTAAAATAACTGAATAGGTTGGTATGTATAAATAAGCACTAGTCTTAATAAGAGTGAAATGAAAATAGCCTTAGCAGTATCAAGGATAGGTAACCTATAGGAAGTGACATCTTTTATTCGTTCGGCAACGGATTATAACGGGTGTTACATTGATAAGGTTCCAAAAAATCCATAACTTTAAAACACATAATTATACAATTTGGGCTCATATTCTACAATATACATCATATGAATGCTTTTACATTTATATCACATAACTTATATACAATAAAAGATATTTACCAAAAGAAAAAGCCTTCTTTTGAAAATCTAGTTGTACCAAGGCTTTAGCTTAGATTGTTCTTCTTAAACCTATGTAATGTAAGGAAAAAAGTGATGTGTTAAGCAATAGCTTAGTGGTGTATTGGTAAAACATGTTATTCCATATCCATACATGCATGTATAAATGCATTATGTTATAAGCATAGCAGCATACAAAAATCACATAAAAATTATAGTATACCTAAATGTACAATAAAAGCATGTGTAGCTGTGACACCCCTTGTTAGATTCCTTAAGAAACCCCATAGGTGATACATGCACTCTTAGGTCAGCCATCCTAATATTGGATAGTTGTACCACTCTTTAACTTGCATTACTTTATTACAATTTAACTTACTTTGTTTCCAAATTCACTTGCTCATTTATTCTATAACTTACATAAGTTGTATCCATACCAATGATGTCAATTCAATGCAATTACAGGTCATTCATAAAAATTTTAGAAATTTCGATAGCAAAATGGCTGTCCGAGTTCCTATCCAAAAATTTTAAAAACCCTATTTAAACACTTCTATAACCATTTCACATCTCCTAGACCCTTTTGATCCCCCATTCTCATCCTAACATTAGCAAATGTCACACAATAAACATAAGCCTCAGGCCATAGATAAAAATATACATTTATAGAGCCTTAGGCTCACATCATCAACAAGCATCATTTTTGAACATACATTCACAAAGAAAACATATAGTTTTATTTCATTTACATCTATAGTTTATGTTCAATTCTCATAGTTCATTTCAAGCCACTTTTTAAGCCATTATTCTTAGCCATTACCATATGTATTAGTTCCACCTTTTTAGTCATTTAAAGATACATTCTCAAATTATATTTAAAATATTATCATGCCACATGCATTGTTCAATTTAAAGTTATTATAAGCCAATTGTCTAGCCATTATAATTCATATGCCTAACACTTTAATAGGCTTCAATTACATGTCATATTGTCATCTATATGTTATCAAGTAATAAGGAAAATTATGCATAAATACATTTCCTTTTCACTATACATCAATATCCATCTACACATATATGCCATGAACATAATTAAATTTAAACATACTCAATTTCAAGCCAACTTTCGTAGGTTACAAAGCATCACACACAAAACTCATTCATGGTAATTCTCGGGTATAAGCATGGGAGATATATCTCATGATGTTTTCCAATCACAATTACCATAATTCTTGCTCTAGCATGCTAAGAAATCCTTCATTCATATTCTACGCATTATGGATCCAAGCCAAATATCCACACATGAAAAATTAACAAGAAAATGAAGCCTAATTTCTATGTTCTTTAAACTAGTACTCCTTAGTTCACTAGGTAATCATCTAATCAAGCATCATATTAAAGTAACTATCCATAAACTCAACTTTCTAGCCATTCTAAACTATTGTTCATCATCTTAGGCACCTCATTGCATGAAAGAAATGCTTGAAAATCACTTATAAATGAGAAAAGATCCTTAAATCCACAAGAACACCAGATTGTCTAGCATCAATAGTGACTTTTCTCCCTCTATGTGGACTTCAATATGCCATTCAATTGCCAAAAAATCCTTACACACATAATCACACAGGTGTTAGGCATAATCCAGCATCAAATGGCAACTAAAAACCCAAGAAATGTAGGAGAAAACCATGAACTCACCTAAGGGTCAACATTCTAGATTATCTAAACCAGTGAGCTTTGATGAATTTTATCTCCTAATTGAGAAGTCCTTTTTGCCTAATTCCATTTCCCTTTGGTGCCTAATAGAGAAAGCTAAATTTAGCAACTGGAATCACCATTTTTTTGGTGAAGAGATGAAAAAGTTATGCCCAGATCAATACTCCCCTAGCATCGGCAACAATAGGGAAAGGAGGAAGAAAATTTTTCTTCATTCCAAGTGGAAATCCACATTTCAAGTGAGGTTTGCCACTTGGCAAGCCTCTTTGGCCACTTGGCATAGTGTGGGTCCCATTTTGACATGACAAGGGTTGTCCTAAAACTTCCCAAAAATCTTGAAACCATCCTAATTTTTTGGCAAATTAGAAAATTCATAGTAATTCACTCAAACCTAAAAAAATTATGATGTTTATTTTAAAATTCATATTTTAATCCCCTCTATCTGCTCATAAATATTTATGGCCAGATTCTATCAATAAGATAGTTTTAGACTACCTCGATTTGCATCCTAAACTAAAAAATTATGAGAATTTGCAAACTACCTCGAAATCTAAAAATTCTTTCAACAGTGGATCCAGTGAAATTTTTGAGCTTTAGAGACCACTATTTTTGGGTTTGTCTAGGCACATCCCTGGTCAATCACAGCCCAAAAAAATTTTATTGCACAAATGCATTCCTTATTGTCTACAATGAATTATTAGTTCTGCTAAATTTTTAAATTTCAAATTTTTCATCAACTTAAAGCCACTCAAATTTTCATGACTAGTGCCATTACCTCGATCCATGTGCAAGTGACTCAATAACCTAGTCACACTTCTTGGACCCTATGGCACTATTTACAAAGTCTCAAATCATGAGCATTACATTTCTTCCCCTCTTACATAAATTTCATCCTTAAAATTACCTTAAGCAAATAACTACGAATATTGGGCTTTCATCAACTCTTCTAGCTCCTAGGTAGCCTCTTCTTTATTGTGATGCCTCCATAGCACTTTAACTAGTGGTATGGTTTTATTTCTCAATTGTTTTACCTCTCGAGTCAAAATTTAAATCAATTCCTCTTTATAACTCAAATCAGGTTGTACCTCGATATCCGACATCAAAATCACATGTGAAGGATCTGATCTATACCTCTTGAGCATAGAAACATGGAATACATCATGAATCTACTATAACTCAAGTGATAATGCCAGGCTATATGCTAATGGTCTGACCCTCTTGCTAATCTCATATGACCCGATAAACTTAGGACTCAATTTTCCCTTTTTACCAAACCTCAGTATTTTCTTCTAAGGAGAAACCTTCAGGAAAACTTATCACCAACTGCATAATCAATGTCTTTTTGCTTCAGGTTAGCATATGATTTTTGTCTATCACTTGCTACCTTCAGCCTTTCTCTAACTATTTTTACTTTTTATTCAAAATCTCGAATCAATTCAATAACAAAAATCTTACTTTCCCTAGCTTCACTTCAACACAAAGGAGTTTTGCGTCATCTACCATACAATGCCTGATATGGTGCCATTCCCAAACTGGACTGGTAGCTATTATTATAGGCAAACTCTGCCAAAGATATGTACTGATCCTAGCTACCCTTAAACTCAATAGTACAGCCTCATAGCATATCTTCCAGTATCTATATCACCCAATCTGACTGTCCATCAATCTAAGGATGAAATTATGCTGTAAGCTAATCTAATACCTAATGCCTCCTGTAACTTCTTTTAGAATCTAGAAGTAAAGTGAGGATCTCTATCGAAAATGATAATCACTAGCACACCATGTAACCTGACTATCTTATCCATAAACATTCTAGCCAATTTTTCCTAGGAGTAATCCATTTTGACAAGGATAAAATAGGTGGTCTTAGTCAATATATCCACTATTATCCATACAGCATCACACTTGCCTCTAGTCATAAGCAAACCTATCACAAAATCCATAGTCACTTTCTTTTATTTCCATTCTGGTATTGCTATAAGATGTAGCAAGCTAAATGGAAATTGATGCTTAGCTTTTACTTACTAACAGGTCAAACACATAGCAACATATTTTGCTACATCTTTCTTCATACCAGGCCACTAATACTAGGATTTCAAATCCAAATACATCTTCGTGCTCTCTAGGTGTATAGAATAAGGAGCTTCATGTGCCTCTTTAAGTATCTATAATCTCAAGTCTTTTATACTAGGTACACACAACCTGTTCTAATAGTTTAAATGTCTATCCTCTGTTAACTCAAACCCTATGGCCTTCCCCTCTTTAGCTTTGCTAATTATCTGAACCATTTAATCTTCTCTCATCTAATTCTCTTTGATATATTGCCTAAAATCTAGCTTCACTTGTAACTCAGCCAATATAGCATCTTCGAAAGTATACTCTAACCTGACATTCTTAGCTTTCAAAGTCACTATAAATTTCCTGCTTAGGGCATCAACCACCACATTTGCTTTTCCCATATGATAATCAATGATGCAATCATAATCTTTAATTAATTCTAGCTACATTCTATCTTAGGTTCAGTTCTTTCTATGTAATGAGGTATTTTAAGCTTTTATGATCTATATATATATATAACACTTCTCACCATACGGATAGTGTTTCTAGATCTTCAAAGCTAACACAATAGTACCTAGCTCTAAATCATGCATAGGATAGTTTCTATCATGTGGCTTCAATTGCTTTAAAGCATAAGCCACTACTTTTCCATCTTACGTCAATATATAGCCTAAGCCATTTAATGAAGCATTACTATATATCACAAAATCCCTACCCTGCTCAGGCTGAATCAGGATAGGAGCCATTATCTACATCTATTTTAGCTTATCAAAACTGGCTTGACATTTATCATCCCATACAAATTTTACATCCTTTTTGATTAGTCTAGTCAAAGGAGTGGCAATAATGGAGAATCCTTTTACAAATCTCTTATAGTACCTAACTAAACCCAAAAAACTTCTCACCTTCATAACATTTCTAGGTGGTTCCCATTCTACCATTGCTTTCACTTTACTGGGATCAACTCTAAGTCCATCAGCAGAAACTATATGGCCTAAAAAAGTAACTTCCCTCAGGCAAAACTCACACTTACTGAGTTTGGCATACAACTGTCTCTCTTTTTGGGTCACCAATACCACCCATAGATGGTTTTCATGCTCTTCTTAGCTTCTGGAATACACTAGGATGTCATCTATGAATACCACTATGAACTAATCTAGATAAGGCTAGAAAACTCTATTCATGAGATCCATAAAAGCTGCTAGAGCATTGGTGAGCCCAAATGGCATCACCAAAAACTCATAGTGCCCGTATCGAGTTCTAAAAGCAGTTTTAGGTATGTCAACCTCTTTAATCCTCAACTGATGGTATCTAAATCTCAAATCAATCTTAGTAAATACACCTGCCCTTTTTAACTAATCAAAGAGGTCATCTATTCTGGGTAATGGATACTTATTCTTCACAATCATTCTATTCAGCTACTTATAGTCAATACATAACCTGAGCGACCTATCTTTTTTCTTGATAAATAGCACAGGTGCTCCCCAAGGTGATACACTAGGTTAGATAAAACCTTTATCTAGTAGTTTTTGGAATTGTACATTTAGTTCTTTTAACTTTGTAAGTGCCATTCTATGAGGAGCAATGGATATTAGAGTTGTACCAAGATATACCTTAATCTCAAAATCAAGCTCTCTCTGAGGTGATAAACCTGGCAACTATTTAGGAAAGACATCAGGGAATTTAGATACAATAGGAATGTTCTCAAGCTTAGAGTTAGAAACATTCATGTCAACAATATAGGCCAAGTATGACTGACAACCTTTCTAAAGGAGTTTTTGTCCCTTAATAGCATAAATAAGATTATTCAATAGATGTCTCTCACTATCCATTATCATTGTCAGTCCCTCTATAGTCTAAAGGGTCAATTTCTTATGTCTATAGTCAATGATGGCCTGATGTTTAGTCAACCAATCTAGTCTAATATCACATCAAATTCATTAAAAGGCAATTCAATCAAGTCAGCTAGAAAGCTGTATCTCTGAATCACTAAAGGACATTGTCTATATATCTTCTTCACAGTAACACTCTATCCTATAGGATTACTAACTTTAATATCAACATCAACATTTTCAGGTTCGAATCCCTTATTCTGGGCTTATCCAGTGCATACATATGAATGTGTAGAACTAAGATCAATTAAAGCAAAAATTGGAACATCAAATAAATAAAGGTACCAGTAATAACATTTGGTGTTATAACTTTTTCTCTAGCTCTCACAACATATTGCCTCACTAGAGCACAAGTTTCTGATCTGGTACCTTGGCTAGCACTAGGCTACTCACCCCTATTCTGCCTCTGTCCTCTATTTTGTGGTGCAACATTAGAAGTCTATGTCTAATTACCCTCTACTTGTCTCTAAGGACAATCTTTTTTATAGTAATCTCTAAAACCACATTAGAAACATTCCCCAAGTTAACCTATTTTACACTACCCCCAGTGCCTTCTCTAACAAGTTGCATATGTGGGAGGTTTATTTTTGTTACCTCCTGTACTCGAAGTACTACTAGCCTAAAGAGGCAATCAAAGTCTAATCGTCGAAGCTTGTTCTAACCTCTAGGTCTATACCTATCTTGACCCTTGATATCATGTCTGATACTGAGACCTAGGCTGAGACTATACCATGATTGACCCTCTCTCCTCTTCTTTCCATCTCTTGATACTGTACTAAATTGTCCTATAGAAAATTATCTATTTCTCTAGAAGAGGTCCCTATTTTCCTGTACCATTTTTTCCATGTCGTATGCTGCTGATTCTAATATGGCAAAATCCCTCTCTCTAATATTAGATATCTGTATCCTTAGCTCCACATTCAATCCTACCAAAAATCTCTTGCATTTCTCCTCCTTATTAGGAATGAATTCCTCAGCATACTTCAGGAGTCTAGTAAAATCCTTTTCATATTCTGACACCATTCTCCTACTTTGCTTTAGATCTAAGAATTCTTGCTCTTTTTATCCTTATAAGAGTCAGGTATATATCTCTTCCTAAACTCTTTCAGGAAAAATTCCCAGGTTAACTTTGCTGGTGTTTTTCTTCTTTTGGTAGTATTCCACCAGTTATGAGCTTCTTCTTGTAGAAGATAAGTATTATATTGCAAATTCTCAACCTCATTACAATTTAACTGCTTCAGAACTCTGAAGGTCTTATTTAGCTAGTTCTCAACTCTGGCAACATCATCCTCCCTCCTCCTCAGGAAGTCAATAGCTCCTATTTTCCTCAACCTCTCTAAAGGAGTCTTCTATGGGAAAGCTAGTGGCAGAGGTAGTACTGGTACCAGAGGAGGTGGATATAGAGCAGTAATAGTGGAAGTTTGTCATGGCAAATTTACTATCTATTGAAAAAAGGTAGGTGATGCTTCAGTTTGCTATTAACCAGGCTCTAGTGGCCTGGATTACTATATAGCATCACTGGGTTTAGGTGCAGATGCATTGCTTGCCCTTTGAATTGTAGTTGGTACAAAACTAGCCACTTTTTTAAGCCCTCCTTTAGGTGCCTAATCAGCCATATGCTTACTACAAAAGAATAACTTATCAGCCTTGGACAACATAATAATTTAGAGGAATTGGAAACTTGAACATTTGATATCCATGTATTCTATCAAAGAACATTGAACCTAGGCTCTGATACCACTAAATGTGACACCCCCTATTAGATTCCCTAAGAAATCCCATAGGTGATGCACGCACTCTTAGGTCACCCATCCTAATATTAGATACTTGTATCACTCTTTTAACTTGCATTACTTTACTGCAATTTAACTTACTTTGTTTCTAAATTCACTTGCTTATTGGTTTTATACCTTACTTAAGTTGTATCCATACTAATGATGTTAATTCCATGTAATTACAGGTCATCCCCAAAAATTTTAGAAATTTTGACAGCATAACGACTGTCTGGTTTCCTATCCAAAAATTTCAAAAACCCTATTTAAAAACTTCTATAACCATTTCATATCTCCTGGACCCATTTAGTCCCCTATTCTCATCATAACACCAACTACTATCACACAACAAACACAGGCCTCAGGCCATGGATAAAAACATATATATATAGAGCCTTAGGCTTACATCATTTTTGAGCATAATTCACAAGGAAAACATATAGTTTTATTTTATTTACATCTATAGTTTATGTTCAATTCTCATAGTTCTTTTCAAGCCACTTTTTAAGCCATTATTTTAGGCCATTACCATATGTTTTAGTTCCACTTTTTTAGTCATTTAAAGATACATTCTCAAAGTATATTTAAAAAATTATCATGGCATATGCATTATTCAATTTAAGGTCATTATAAGCCAATTGTCTAGCTATTATAATTCATTTGCCTAATACTTT
>CANXYI010745540.1:0-10991 GCA_948208565.1 Hura crepitans | reverse complement strand
TTCGATGCACAAGTTTACGAGAAAGTAGCAGTCTGGCCTTAGTGTTTTACAATGTAGCTATCCATATATTTGAGGGTACCTTTTTATACTTTTAATGGTTTAATATTTGGCACTCATATATATATATGTATGGGTTAGGCTTAGCTAGGCAAGTTCTAAGTTTATGTACATTATGAACTTGATGTATAAATGAATACATAGTATAATATAAATATTTGACTTGTCTAATTACTGCGGCCCCTGACCCCCTTGTGTGTTGATGGTTGTGTGTTATGGCACTATAATATGTGAATTAGAGGACTAGAAGTGTCCAGGAGATGATGGAGAATTAAGCATGATCTTAGAATTATGTTTTTACAGGTATATATTTTGGGGTTAGTTACTCAAGTAGTCGTTATGCTGCCCAAATTTCCATAAAATTAATAATTAGTGTAAAATATATTTTTATCAACTAAAAATACATTTTTATCATATAGAAATAGTCAATATAAGAGGGTTATATAAAATGATTTAAGAAAATGTCTACTTGGGTAAATGAAATTAACTGACGACATACGTCTTAAATGATGAGCACCTAGAGCAATTTTGGGAGGGGTGACTAGTAGGAAGTAGCATACCTTCTCTAGTTCTTTTAGGAATAGGTAGGGGGTGTTATAATTAGGTTTTTATTAGTTGCGAATTAAGGAAGTTGAGATTTTGAAAACTACTTTCCATACCAGATATAGGCATTATAAGTTCTTAGTGATGTATTTGGACTCACTAATGCCCCTATTGCTTTCATTGACCTGCTAATAGGATCTTTAGACTCTACCTAGACCAATTTGTTGTGGTTTTCATTGATGACAATCTAGTATAGACTAGAAGCCGAGATGAACATTAACAATACCTAAGAATAATATTGCAAACCTTAAGAGAGAAGCAGTTATATGCTAAGTTGAGCAAGTGTGAGTTCTAGTTAAATGAAGTAGCCTTTTATGCCATATTGCATCAGTAGAAGGTATTAAAATTGATCCAAGCAAAGTTAAAACTATGTTAGAGTAGAATCTTTCAAGGAATGTGACTAAGATTTGGAGTTTCCTAGGATTGTCTAGTTACTATAGGAGATTTGTAAAAGGCTTCTCAATGGTTGCAACACCATTGACTAGACTACTGCAGAAGGATGTGAAATTTGTATAGGATGATAAGTGCCAAGCAAGCTTTAATAGGCTAAAGGCAATGTTGACTGAAGCCCCTATTCTTACTCAACCTGAATAGGGGAAAGACTCTATGTTTTACAATGATGCATCCTATAACAAACTTGGGATGTGTATTGATGCAAGAAGGTAAAGTGATTACTTATGCTTTGAGATAATTGAAACCACACAAAAGGAATTACCCCATATATAACCTAGAGTTAGCTACAATTGTATTTGCATTGAAGGTGTGGAGACACTATTTGTATGGTGAATGGTGTTATATTTACACTGATCACAAGAGTCTGAAGTACCTTTCAACATAGAAAGAGTTGAATTTGAGGTAGCGATGTTGGATAGAGTTGATAAAAGATTATGATTGTCTAATTGACTACCACCCAAGAAAAGCTAATGTGGTAGTAGATGCATTGAGTCGAAAGTTCATTGCCACTATGAAATCCATGAATGCAAGCATGGAATACACAGAGAATGATGCAATCTTAGCTGAGTTACAAGTAAAACCTAATTTCAAACAACAAGTGAAAAAAGCATAGATGCGAGATGAACAACTGATGCAAATGATGAGAAAGTCAAAAAAGGGAAGACCACTAACTTTGAGCTTAAAAAAGATGGTTGTCTCTACTACCATAATAGATTTTGTGTACCTAGAATGGGTGAACTGAGGACACATATCTTATGGGAAGAACACGAAGCTCTATGCTCCATACACCTAGGAATTATAAAGATGTATCTTGATTTGAAGCCCTATTATTGTTGGCTAGGAATGAAATAAGATGTGGCAAAATATTTGGCTTGATGTTCAAGTGCCCTTAGGATTGTTACATCCTATAGCAATTCTAGAGTGGAAATGGGAAAAGGTTACTATAGATTTTGTGACCGATTTACCAAGGACACGAAACAAATGTGATGCAGTCTAGGTTATTATGGATAGGTTGACTAAGACAACCCATTTTATTTTGATTAGAATGGATTATTGCTTGGATAAATTGGCATAATTTTATATAGATTAGATCGTGAGATTACATAGAGTGCTAGTTGCCATTATCTTTTATTGTGACCCATCTTTCACCTCCAGATTTTAGAAGAAGTCACAAGAAGCTTTGGGTACTCACTTGACTTTCAGCTTTGCTTTCCATCCCAAGACAGATAGGTAACTAGAATGGGTAATAAAGGTGTTAAAAGATATGCTATGTAGTTGTGCCATTAAATTTAAAGGAATCTAAGATCAGTATTTATCCTTAGCAAAATTTGCCTATAATAGTAGTTACCAGACTAGCCTAGGCATGGCTCTATATGAGGCACTATATAGAAGAAAGTGCAGAACTCCTCTCTATTAGAGTGAAACAGGTGAAGGTAAACTAGTGGGAACTGATTTGGTTAAAGATGTAGAGAAAAATGTCAAAAGCTTAAAAGATAGGTTAAAGGCTGCCATAGACCAACAAAAGTCATATGCCGACTTAAAGGGTAAGACATTGAACATCAACTGGGCGAGAAAATATTCCTAAAAGTGTCATTATGGAAGAAGATACTTAGGTTTGGTAGAAAAGGAAAACTGAGCCCCAGATTTATTAGTCTATATGAGATTATAGAACATGTGGGACTAGTGGCATACCAATTATCCTTGCTACCTGAATTACAATAGATCCATGACATATTCCATGTCTCAATGTTGAGTTAATATTGATCAAATCCTTCACATGTCATATCTGTAGAGGAAGTTTAAGTGCAGCTAGACTTAACTTATAAAGAGGAACCAGTACAAATCTTAGCTAGAGAGATTAAGTAGTTGAGGAATAAAGCGATACCATTGGTAAAGGTGCTGTAGAAGCATTATAAGATAGAAGAAGCTAGCTAGGAAAGTGAGGAACAAATAAAGGCTTAATATCTATAGCTATTCTAATTAGGTAATTTTGAGGATGAAATTGCTTAAAAGGGGAAGGATTATAATGCTCTTACATCTCAGTTTCATGAAAAGTACCTCTGAGGCATGAATAATGTCTCTCGAGGAGCAGAGACACTCTGTGATAGCGAAAAAGGGAAGTACTGGTCATAAAACTTTGACGAGCTAGAAAATTATGAAAATGAATTAATTAAAACTTTTAATAGAACCAATAAATTATTTTAGGCCAAGAATTAGTGAATAGTGACCTTAGTTCAATTTGTGTCGAGACAACTTCAGGATGTGCCTGGATAAATATATTCTAGTGAGATGTGGGCCTAGGGCTTTATGTGATGATATTATAAAGTTAATTACAATCTATACATAGATATTTGAGGGCTAGTCTAAAGATTTAAGAAATATCTAAATGAAAAATATACATATCTATAACTGTTAAATTAATGAGCCCTTAAAGCAGTGCTAGGATGGGTGACCTTATGGAAGGTAGCACCATTTGTCTAGTTCTTCTAACAATTAGATAGGGGGTGTTACATCCCTACCATCTACCACTTTAATATTGGGAGGTCCCATAAGGCTAATCCCTACTAACGAATGGATGTGTGTAGGTGTAACTACCGATGTAATACTCGTAAGTCAAGGCTTTGTGAATAGTACCTCCAAGGTTCAAAAAGTGTGCACAGAGTGTCAGATCACTTTCATGAGGCCTAAGGTGGGGCCAGTAGGTCATGAAATTTTGAAGGGCTTGAAAATGTTGAAAATTACTTAATTTAAAGATTTAGCAGAACTAATAAATTATTTTAGGTCAAAATCTATTAGGCCATATGCTCAGATAGACTTAGGTCAAGAATGATGCAAGATGTGCCCGGACAGACCTAAAAATACCATACTCTAAAGGTTAAAAATTCCCCTATAGCCATTAGTGGAGGAATTTTGAAATTCTGAGGTCATTTGTTATTTTTCCTTAATTTGGAGATTTTCACATAAATTGAGAAACTGGTTAACTATCCTACCAAGGAATTTTGGCCCTAGATTTTACTAGCCCCTAAATTAGCTCAATCGAGGATTTTAAAACTAATGCAATAACGTTTGGAGGTTCGAGTGAATTTTAAAAGTTTTCTAATGTTCCAATTGAAATCAAGCATTTTTGGGAAGCTTGGGTGACATGTGTCACCACTTGAGCCACCTAGCCCTACTATATAAGGGCCATAATGCCACATAGGCATCCATTTTGCAAAGTCCACTCACCACCTCATTCTCTTCTCCATTTTCCCTCTCATTCTCCTGACGCCTCTTCATTGGAAATTCCCTATTTCCACTACCTAACCACCACCAAAAAGCCAGCATTCTTACACCAAAAATTACTTTGATAAGTTAAGAAGTGGTCTTTGAAGGCTTGGGAAGCCATAGGCAAATATAGAACTCAAGAAAAATCAGTAAAGGCTTGAATGTACATAAAGGGTGGTTGAAATTAAAGTTGTTATGTGATTAATTTTCTTCCCTTTTTTTTATTTCCTAAGGGATTTCATCATTCTAAGGGTGCCTATATTCATAAATTTTCATTTGGAGGTCCATGGAATTTTTTATGATTTTTCTAAGCCATAGATGCGTGTATATAGACTAAGGAGCAATTAATGCTCAACAGGGGAATTAGGAGTGCTAAAGTGTAGGCAAAACTCCAATTCAAGTGTAGGTATGTGAATTTAATGTATTTAAGGCATGCCATGTTTATTTCAAGTGTAGTTGTATGAAATTATAGTTATGAGGGGTAATATGGGGGTAATTATGAACTAAGCTTCTTTTGTTGTTAATTCCATAATACTTGAGTGATTTGTGAGGTGTTTTGATGGAAGAAATGCATAAATGGGTATGGCCTCTCTTTGGCCGAGAGGTTATGTATAGGTATGAGAGGTGTTAAGGCATGTGTATGTATGGTTTATAATGGTATATGATATGTATATTATGGATTTAATGGTTTGTGTACGTGTATGGTGAGGAAAGGCATGGTCATTGGTAATGTATGATGTGGCCGAGAGGTATGTGTATGATTTATGGCATGTATATTGTGTATATAATGGGGGAATCATGATAGAAATTAGGTGTTGACATAAGAATGCATGTATAGGTGGTGAATTTGGTGAAATAATGCATATACATATGTGTGACATGTATAGCCGAGGCATGTGTATATGTGTCATGGCATGGTATGTATGGCCGAGACATGTATGATTGTCTAATGGCATGGCATGCATGACAAGAGGTATATACATGTATAACTATGCTAGAATGATAATATATGACATGTATGTGTGAGAATCTATGGAAAATGCTTGTCTATGGCTATAAAACATGTATGGCTAAGAGATATGTGTGCTATAAGGAAACATGGTAAGTATGGTATGTTATGATAGTGTAAACACCTCGATTTTAGGTCTAGGACTTTCTTATGTATTAGGACTTTAACCCAACCTGAAAAGCTTGCAATGTGACTCGAATTGAAAAAAAATGGGAAACTATGCGTGTAATGCCCATGTCCCGAGGCTTCGTGAATAGTGCCACTAGGTCTGGGAAGTATGCTTAAGGTATCGGGTCACTTACATGTAAATCGAGGTAGTGACACTAGTTATGAAACTTCGAGGGGCTTTAATTTGATGAAAAAGGCATAATTTAAAAATTTAGCAGAACCAATAATTCATTTTAGACTATAAGCTACCCCTTTGGGTAATAAAAATTTTTCAGGCTAAGGATGACTCGGGATGTGCTCAGATGGACTCGAAAATATCAGACCCTAAAGCTTAAAAATTCCATAGTTTATTGGTGAAAGAATTTTAAGATTCTAAGGTCATTTGCAAATTCTCGTAATTTTTGAGGTTTGCATGCAAATTGAGGTAGTCTAAAAACTATATTATTGATGAAATTTGGCTGCAAAAATTTAAGAGCATGTAGAGGGGATTAAAATATGAATTTTAAAATAAACGGTGTAATTTTTTGCAATCCATATGAATTTTAGTGAATTTTCAAAATTTGCCAGAAAATTGAGCTATTTTGGGGTGGCTCGAGTGGCTATGGGACCCACTCACACCTAGACAGCTGGCCTAATGGCTATGCCAAGTGTCAAAGATGGTTGCCAAGTGGATTTTTCCACTTAAATAAAAGCAAATTTTTTTCCTTAGCTGCCAATAGAATCAACACCAATTCCAAACATTTTTCCTATTTTCACCATTTTCTTCATGCCATTTTTGGAATTTCTGCTCATCAAAATTCAATCTTGGGGTGTTAGGGAGCTAGAGGAAAAAGAATCACAACAAAAGGAGTAACCATGAATTAATGAAAAATCTTTAAAGTTTCTTAGAAAGAAGTTGTCCATCAAGTGAGCAAGGTGAGTTCTATGGCTTCCTCCTTGAAATTCCCTGATCCTTTTAGGCTGAAAATGGTTGCTTAGGATGCCTAAAGTCTAATACTATGTGGCTTGATTGTTTTTGAGGTGATTTAAGAAGAGAAGAAGCTTGGAGGAGATGATAAAAGGCTTCCATGGCAGGCTGAAAAGGTGGAATTGAAGGCTTAAAGTGTGAACTTCTCATTCCTTAAAGTGTGAGGTAAGTGAATTCAACCATTCAGTTTATGCCCTTCAATTTCAATAGCTTTTCTTTGGGTTTAAGCATTGGTTAAGTACATAAATTAGCTTGGAACGGTAGTAGCATTGGGGAATGGTAGTATATAGCTTAATGGCATGTGAATTGCTGAGTAATTAATGAAAAGAAAAGAAAGTGTTGACAAACTTCTAGTTAGCCGAGAGTTGTTTAGAGTGCATGATGTGTGGGCATGATGCATAAAGTATAAATTGATCATTGTGGTGTTGAATGTAATGGAAATGCTTATAAAGAGGTAGAAAAAGGTATAATTGTCATGACTTGTGTGAGTGGCCGAGACCTTATTGCATGCTTATGGAGGTTTATGGTTAGATTTGGTACCCCTATGTAGTGCTTGATGTTGAAATTATATGTATATTAGACCTATTCTACATGAATGGATGATATGGCATGTAATGAGATTGGTTTATGCATGGTAAAATGGAAGCCTAGTAGTGGTCGAGGCATTTGCCATGGGTAAGTTATCTAAATTGGCATGGTAGTGCATATGTATATGTATGTTTGTGTTTAAACTATAGATGCAAGGTGGAATATGTGGTAGAAAGCATGTAAATGCATGAATAAGGGTAGAGAAGGGTTAAACCTGAGAGCTATATTAGTGTAAATAGGTATAAAAGTGATGGAAATTATATGTAATGAGTATGCCTAAAATGATGTACTTATATGAGTTATGGTGGCTTAAATATAGTTAATGTATAGGTTAAAATAGCATGTAATATAGGCAAGAAATGGCATGAATATTAAACCTAAGTTTGGCTTGAAATAATGTATGAGAAGTGGCTTGTATTTGCCTTTAAGGGTTATGGTTTGTACATGAACAATGTGCTTAAATATGCGCCTTAAAATGGATATGATGGGGGTGATTGCTTGTAGTGGCATGTATTCCTATATTTTTTGCCTTTTATGTGGCCTAAGTATTGGCTAGCTTTAGGCCTATGAATGCATAAAATAAATAGTGAAAACTGCACTGAAAAATAATGTGAAATAGACCTAGAAAGCCTAGTGGAAGCTCACCACAATGATCTGTAACTGTCCTAAAATGGCCATTACCTGAACCAATAAAATCACTTGATAGTAAATGGCATAAAATGAAGGAACACTAATGAAATAAAAGTCTAGCATAATATATCTTAATTATAGGCAATTATACTCCTTTGAAATACTTATGAGAAATCCCCCGGTATAGCGTATTTATAGCCCTACTAGACCAAGCTAAATTTCAATTGTGCTATAAAAATTATAACTATTTGTTTTTAAGTCAATAATATTATAAAAAATTAATCAATAAATAAATGGACACAAATTAAGGCTAGATGGCCCATTAGATAAAAACTCACTAGATAGGTTGACCGGTCAACTTAGGGATCTTTAGTAGCTGCTACACTATCTATTTTTTAGATAAGGCCAGTATAGCGGTGTAGGTCCCTATTAGGGCCACTATACTAGTCTGTTGGATAGACAACTTTTTATCCTTACCACCTAATGCCAGTATTGATTTTGCTAGTGCAGTGGCATAGGTCTTAGAGGACCATTGCACTAGTCTATTAGACAGACCAGTTTCTTGGGCAGGCACACTTACCCTATCACAGATATTTGAAATAATGCCAGTATAGCGGTGAAGGTCTCAGAGGGCCACTGTACTAGTATATTGGATAGACTAGTCTACTGGGCAGACTACACCTCATTATTTGGACCTTAAGTGGCAGAACTAAATTGAGCCGGTGCAGTGGTGTAGGTCTAGAATGTAGACCACTGCACTAGTTTATTTTCCCTCGAGATCCAGTGTCTATTAGCATTATTTTCTAGATGGGCCAGCTAAAATAAATCACAAAAGAAACATATAACTTACCTAAGACACTAAAATATAATATAGGAGCATTTTAGTAATTTCACACTGAGAAATGCTTAGTTGCTTAATTAGTAAAGTTTATGCATGAAACAGGTAATAATGCTTTTAAAACCATAGTTTGCCTATATTAAAGTGATTAACTGGATAATTTATGGATAAAAACACCCTAAAGGGTAAAATGGTAATTTTGCATACTAGTAATCTAAGTTGTACCTTAATGTCAGAACAAGACAAGAATATGATAAATTATGTATGGATAAACTGTTGGACATGTTTTAAATGCTGGAATTCATCACTGAGGATATTATATACTCAGCATTCTTGTTTCGGTGCATAGGTAACAAGAACAAGGATATACGCCATAAAGCATGTAGTGGAGTTTAGAGGTCATTTTTTAGAAGGTTGATAATGTACATTTGTATAACTTTTGCACTCTATGTACTTAGGTGGGAAAATGGGCGTTATGTATATAAAGGACACTGAATGTAATTGCATAAACTCAAGTTCTGTTGTAAGTAATCAGTTGTTCATCCTTTTATGAATGTATGACATATGTTGATGTTTTGTGAGGCTGAAGATCTATTTGTTTTTCTTGATTATGGCCTAAGGCCGGCGTTACTGTTTACTAGATGATGATGATAGGGTGATATCTGGGGAACTAGAAGGGTTTAGGAGATGTATGTGTATGTTATAGAAGAGCTTTACAGGTTGAAAAATTTTGGGATAGTGAACCGAGTAGCCGTTATGTTGCTAGATTTTTAGAAAAAATTTGTTTCTTTTAGAATTCCCCAGTATGGGTTTAAACATGTTGATATGAACCTAAATAGACTGTAGGAACAGATTGGATTGAATTTGGAGTCAGATAGTATTAATTAATGTAGAATAAGTAAAAGTTAAACGAATAACCGTAGGAGTAGTTAAGGATGGGTGACCTGGTGGGAAGTGCACCGCTTATTGGGATTCTTTAGGAATCTAGAAGGGGGCGTTACATTTTGTGGTATCAGAGCATAGGTTAATGTTCCTAGGTTAAGTACATTAGTGCAAATGTCTAAGTTTCAAATTCATCTACACGGTTATGCTGTACGAGGCTGATAAGTTACTCCTTTTGCAGTAAGCATATGGCTAATCAGGTACTCGAATAAGGGCCCGAAGAAGTGGCTAGTTTTACATCAATACTGTACAGGGGCAGGCAATGCATCAGTACCTAAAACCAATGATGTTGCATAGATGCCATAGCCACACGTACCTGGTCAACAGCAGGTAGAAGCATCACTTGCCTTGTTCTAGCAGATAGTAAATTTGCTCAGACATACCTCTACTATTACTACTGCTCTACCTCTACCTCCTCCAGCTTTAATACCACCTCTACCACTAACTCCTCCATAGAAGACTCCTCTAGAAAGGCTAAGGAAAATGGGAGTTATTGCCATCTTAGGGAGGAAGGAGGATGATGCTGCCAGGGCTGAGTACTAACTAGATAGGACGTTCAGAGCCTTAGAGCATCTTAACTATATAGAAGTAAAGAATTTATAGTGTGCCACTTATCTTTTATAGGAAGAAGCCTACAACTAGTGGAACACTATCAAGAGAAGGAAAGCACCTATAGAGCTAACTTGGGAATTTTTCCTTACAGAGTTTAGAAAGAGATATATACCTAACTCCTATGAGGATAAAAAGAGACAAGAATTCCTCAATCTAAAGTAAGGAAGGAGAATAGTGTCAGAATATGAAAAGGACTTTACTAGACTCCTTAAGTATGTTGAGGAGTTTATTCCCAATGATGAAGAGAAATGTAAGAAATTCCTAGTAGGACTAAATGTAGAGCTAAGGATGAAAATCGAAAACCCTAAAGAGAGAGATTTTGCAGTACTAGTGTTAGCTACATATGACATGGAAGAAATGCTACAAGAAAAGAGGAATTTCTTCCAGAGAAAGAGGTAGTTCACTGTAGGATAGTCTAGTGCAGTGTCAGGGGATGGTAAAAAGAGGAGAGAGGGTTAGTCATAGACACAATCTCAGCCTAGGTCTTAGTATCAGACAGGATATCAAGGGCAGAGATAGGCACAGACCCAGAGGTCGGGACAAGTTTCTATGGGTAGACCTTGATTACCTCCTCGAGCTGATAGTGCTCCTAGTACAAAGGGTAACAAGAATGGACCTCCTGCTTATACCACTTGTCAGAAGAGCCATTAGGGGTAGTGCAAAGTAGGTAAAAGAGGAGAGTGCTTCCATTGTGGTGCTAGAGACCATTATAAAAAAGAGTGTCCTCAGAGGGCAGTTAGAGGGTGCTCAAATATAGGCATATAATATTGCACCTTAGAATAGGGGTTAGAGGTAGAACAGAGGAGAGTAGCCTAGTGCTAGCAAGGGTACTAGAACTGAGGCTTGTGCTCCAGCTAGGC